>LR749909.1:775931-832228 GCA_902729485.2 Mus minutoides
GGAAGGATCTGGCCCAGCAGAGGCCACTGTATCACGAAGCAACAGTGACCAGGTTAAAGTCTTCCACCAAGGTCTTAGAATGTGGAAAGTAATCACTGGACCTTTGGGTGTCCTCTCTATTTATCTCCATTAGGGATGTAGACTCCAGGATCTTCTGGGTTAAGTCCTTGGAATTTCATTTGAAGAAGCCTTTTTTTTTCTTTCTTCCTATCTACTAGATATGTTAGCAACACAGACATGGTGCATTTCAGAGGTGTCCTCTAACCTGCTTTCTTATGGAGAGGCATGGAATAGAGCCACAGAAAACTGGAATAGTAACTCATTATGGCTAATGGAAGGGGATGTTTAAGAAATCTTTTTCTGGGCTGGAGAGATGGCTCAGTGGTTAAGAGCACTGACTATTTTTCCAGAGGTCCTGAATTCAAATCCCAGCAATCACATGGTGGCTCATAACCATCTGTAATGGGATCTGAGGTCCTCTTCTGGTGTGTCTGAAGACAGCTCATATATGTATGTATATATATTAAATATATATACATATGTATATATATTAAATATATATATTGACGAAATCCTTTTCTTTTCAGATTCTCTGGAGAGCCTTGAACATCAGGTTGAACCTACTCAGATCCCATGGTCACACACAAGGGAGAGAGAGCCCTGATCATGGAACATAAGACCTACAGAACTTTAAGGAATTGACAAAATAGTTTCAGCTTCAACCTTTTTCCACTCTCCTCCCCTCTGCTATTTAGCTGATCAGAAGCATGTTTATTATTCTAGTGTCCATGTATTTTCAGAGCTCAACTGTCCTCTCCTCTCTTTATACACTTTGACCAAAAACGCCATGCCCCAT
Source organism: Mus minutoides (assembly GCA_902729485.2). NCBI lineage: Eukaryota > Metazoa > Chordata > Mammalia > Rodentia > Muridae > Mus > Mus minutoides. The sequence continues at coordinate 776,788 of LR749909.1, forward strand.
CTAAGCAGTGCCCACCAGGCAGGCAGGCAAATCTCCCTTAGCTACAAATAGTAAGTGAAGATGGAGGTTTGAGGATGCAAAAACCCTAGGTTTGATCCTCAGTGCTGCAAAATAAATGAGTCTTTAAGAAATGCCTGGGCCTACAGTCAGCAAGACAAAAAGGCCACCAACAGATTGGGAAAGGATTTTTACCAATCCTAAATCTGATAGGGGACTAATATCCAACATCTACAAAGAGCTGAAGAAGCTGGACTCCAGAAAAACGAATAACCCCATTAAAAAATAGGGTACAGAGCTAAACAAAGAATTCTCAACTGAGGAATTCCGAATGGCTGAGAAACATCTGAAAAAATGTTCAACATCATCCTTAATCATCAGGGAAATGCAAATCAAAACAACACTGAGATTCCACCTCACACCAGTCAGAATGGCTAAGATCAAAAATTCAGGTGACAGCAGATGCTGGCGAGGATGTGGAGAAAGAGGAACACTCCTCCATTGCTGGTGGGATTGCAAGCTTGTACAACCACTCTGGAAGTCAGTCTGGCGTTGTCTCAGAAAATTGGACATAGTACTACCAGAGGATCCAGCAATACCTCTCCTGGGCATATACCCAGAAGATGTTCCAACTGGTAAAAAGGACACATGCTCCACTATGTTCATTCGTCGGAATAAATATTATCGGTCTTCGACCTTTCTTGGGTCTACAGGGAGTTGTCTCCTTACCTATGTCTTTTACACCATGTAAATGACAATGGAATACTATTCTGCTATTAAAAAATGAATTTATGAAATTCTTGGGCAAATGGATGAATCTGGAGGACATAATTCTTAGTGAGGTAACCCAATCACAAAAGAAGTCTTTGGATATGTGCTCACTGATAAATGGATATTAGCCAAGAATCTTAGAATACCCAAGATACAATCTGCAAAACACAAGAAAATCAAGAAGGAAGATCAGCGTGTGGAAACTTCATTCCTCCTTTGAATAGGAAACAAAATACCCATGAAAGGAGTTACAGAGACAAAGTTTAGAGCTAAGATGAAAGGATGGACCATACAGAGACTAACCCACTGGAGATCCATCCCATAATCAGTCACTAAACTCAGACACTATTGCATAGGACAGCAAATGTTTACTGAAGGGACCCTGATATAGCTGACTCCCACAGAAGTGGATGCTCACAGTCATCCATAAGAGGGAGCACGGGGCCCACATTGGAGAAGCTAGAGATAGAACCCCAGGAACTGAAGGGGTCTGCAACCCTAGAAGAGAAACAACAATATGAACTAACCAGAACCCCCAGAACTCATGTCTCTAGCTCCATATATAGCAGAAGATGGCCTAGTCAGCCATCATTGGGAGGAGAGGCCCCTTGGTACTGCAATCTTTATATGCCCCAATACAGGGGAACGCCAGGGCCAAGAAGTGGGAGTGGGTGACCAGGGGAGCAGGGAGGGGGGAAGGGGGGAGGGGGAGGGGACTTTCGTGATAGCAATTGAAATGTAAATTAAGAAAAGATCTAATAAAAAATTGAAAAAAAAAGTGCCTGGGATAACCTGTTTCCCATTATTGAAGAATTCAAGTCAGATATAAGCAAAAAAGCATTAAAAAAAAAACTTTAACACACCATACTGTAGTTTTGCCTTACCTTGAGCATTCCCCAAGTTTTAAATATTAAGAGCTTGGTCCTCAAGGTGGCAATGTAAAAGTTAATAGAACCTTTTGCACTGATCTGAGGTACAAATTGCTGGGGGTGACATGAATGTGTTCCTCTGAGATGCTGCTGGTATGAATACTCAGTAATTGACTCACCAAGTAGCATCTAGGGAAGCATTGGAAGGGTGTTCTGTTTAGCCATGGCTATGCCATCAACCACCCCAAAGCTTGAAAGCTTTAGATCACTTATCAGTATGTCTAACAGTTCTGTGGTCACCTGACTTGTGTTCACTCAAGCTGTAGCATTCCGCTGTGGTGAGACGGTAGGTGGAGCTGGAGTCACCTGAAGACTCAACAGAGCTGGAAGCCCAAAGATGGCCATGGGTGCCAGCTGCTAGCTGGAATTACTGTGTATGTTTTCATTGGGTGGTTTGGGCTTTTTACTATTGGCAGCTCATTCCAAAGAGAGGGTGTCCTAGAAAGAAAACCAGCATCGTGTGTGGTCAACGGCAAGCCACAGGACCTTCTAGCTCACAGAAACAGAAACTACGTCATGGATGAATGATGGGAGGTAGGATTCAGTGCAGGGGCCATCTTTGAAAATTATCGCAGACATGTATTCATGAAACTGGTCCTATAGAATGACTGATCTTATATATATGGGATTCTTAAAACATCCCCACTCCCTTCAGCTTTCCCAAAGGTAAAATGTTAATGAGATCATATGTGAACTCTCTGATAAATTAATGAATGCCTCCTTATAAAGCATGCTATTATTATTAGCCTGCCTTGTCATTGCCACCTGGGAGTCAGTCCACAGAAAACAGCCACAGCATTACATGTATCTCAACAACAAAACTCCATTAAATTCGTTGAAATAACACAGACATTCAAATTGAGTACAGATCAAATCCATTACAAACAAATTGCATTAGGTTGTGTCCAAAAATCCAGTGGAACCAGATGTTTTTGCAAGCCCTACTTTCTTCAAGCAAATACTCCATGTAAGCAATGTGAGGACTGGCGCTGAAGGAAACAGCCCCTGAAATCTGCAAAGGTGGGATTTAGGCTCATTTTCTTTTAGTCTTAAGTCCCCATACCTTAAAATCTAATAAAACATTGGAAAGATTCATACATGTGGGATACCTGGGAAATAGTTACATTGTAGAAGTTGCTTCTTTTTTCTCCCATCAGGCTTCTCTTCCAGACAGTAGTAGGGTGGGATCCATTTGATCTTCAGCAAGGATTTGGTGCCCTCATAGTGAAAAAGCCTGACCAATAGCTGGAAGCCTCGGCCACACCAATTACCTTATGCACTGCAAGAGTAAATTCAAAATAGAAGAAGGGCTTCAAACTGCCTGAACATGTGGATGGCTGCTAGTTAGCTCCTTGTCACTGTGGCAACGTATGTGAGAGAAGCAACCTGCAAAAGGGAAGATCTCATTTTACCTGTGATTCCAGTCCATGGCCAGCTGGTTCCATTGCTGTGGACCTGGGGTGAAACTGGGACATCATGTAAGAGCATTGATGAAGCAAGCTGTTCAGCTCCTCCTATCCCGGAAGCAGAGATGAGGTGGGTGGAGTGGGTGGGGCTGGGGATAAGATGTATCCTTTAAACGCATGCCCAAACGCATGCCCTCACCACTGGCCTCAAGATCTAGCTATCTCAGAACACTGCTATGAGAGGAAGCCGTTAGCATCTGAGCCTTTGGAGACACTTTGTATCCAAGCATAGCAATGAGTCATTTGCCCAAGCTAGGCTCTTGCTTTATTTTGTCTAAGTATATATCATTCTTAATGATTTTCTCCTTACACTTGCTTCATAGTCCTAAGAGGTTAGGTCACATCTATAAACACTATCTAATGTCATCATGCTTGCAGATGGCAAGCCATCACCCAGTGAAAACATTCCTAGAAGTTATTCCAGTCCTTCCCTCTGCCCACTGAACCTCTGCTAACCACAGTCTTGTGTCAGATGGCATTGTTCATCCCCAGTGGAGCTCAGAACATTCCAGGATTTCACGTTGCCCCTCAGACCTTCCTTCCTTCCCTTTGGCCAATACACACACGGGAGAAGAGAGAGGGTGGGTATCTTTTTTTTGTCTTTTTTTTTTTTTTTTTAACAGCAAGAGTCCAGACATGAATCTGCCTGCTCACACGGGTTCCCAAAAATATGCCACATCTAAAACTGGAGATCCCCAAGACAGACACCATTTGTTCAAGCTATCGTCCTGTCACCGTCCCTTGTGAATTCAGCCATTTCTATCCCTGTGTCTTTTTCCTCCATTACAGAATCCCATTTCCTCCCCTCCCCCCTAGTTCACTGCCAAATTAACCTCGTTCTTTCTACCAAAAATCATTTAATTGACTGTTTCGTTTTGTCTCACAGTTAGACGCCATATGTACTACATTATTTGTGTTTGGGTTTTCTCCGATTCTGTCTGAAGCGAAGCAAGTGTGGCCTGGGAACTTGCTGAAGTACCAAGATTCTGCAAAGCTAGAGAGGTTCAGAGACACATGTAGAAGGAGACAGAATTGGGGACGGTACTTTCCCAGTTGGGCATAGTCTTTCTGGTCTCTCTTGCATCCCTGTGTATCCTATTAGATTACCAGCACTTGAAAGATAGGAATCAGGCCTCTGCTCCTATTTGTCACTCCCCTTTCAGCACAGTCAGCACAGGGCTCTGCTCATTGCAGACACGTCATGCTAATGGGTGAATGGCCAATGGTCCCAGACATCACTAATCAGACCCAAGGCTCCCTTTCTTTGAAAGCATGGCTCAAAGTGTGGAGTAGATTTACAAGACGCTATGGAGGTAAATGAAGATACTGGTCCTGAACTTCCAAAACATATCACACAGGTGCCACCCTTGGGTGCAGTGAGATGCTTCCATTTCCTTCAACCACATAGGCCATCCATGACAAAGAGCTTGTTTCTAGTGCCTTCCTAGTATATTCTTAAATGACAAATTTGACTTTAAGATGTTGGGCAGATTTAAAATTGCCTCTGTGTATCTGCTGTAAGCCACACATGTGACTGCAACAATACAGGGAAAACTAGGTAAGTTATAATGAGCAACGCTGCACTTCATATACTTCTAGACGCTGAGAAGCCCATAGTCCACGGGCTGCTTTGGGGTCTAGTGAGAACATGGTCTCTACTCCCAAGGGAGCATTACTGCATCCTCTGGAGGAGAGGAATACCTCACATGGCAGAAATGCTAGAGAGGAAAGCCGTGCTGTTGTTGATTTAAAAAAAATTCTTTTATAGATCTACTTTATTTTTATTTTACATGTATGAATTTTTGCCTGCATGTATGTATGTGACAGATGGCTGTGGGAGAATTAGGAATGTAGTACTAGGAATTGAACCTGGGTCTTTTGCAAAAGCAATAAGTACTTTGAAGCCTGGAGCCATCTCTCCAGCCCCATAAGCCATGTTATTAAGGCATTAAATGTATCCATTAAGATGGAGTTCCCATGGTCTCAGCACCTTATCCTAACGGCCAGGCCCCTGTTACTATTGATAATTAAATTTCTCTTTCTTTGATGTTTTATTTATTTGTGCGCGTGTGTGTGTGTGTGTGTGTGTGTGTGTGTGTGTGTGTGTGTGTGTACATGTTTGTACCTACCTTGGACACATGTTTGTGGACATCAGAGGACATCTTCTGGTGGACCCCTTACCTCCTACTCTTGGTCATCTTGCCCGCCCCACAGAAAATCCATTTTCATGTCAGTTTTGAAGAGGTCAAACACTGAGTCTAGAGCGTTGGCTACTTCTTCTCCTCCACTCTGCTTAGAATGTCTTCATCGCATGGTGTTGGCTTCAGAATCCTGGGTAGAAGCGAGTAAGAGGCAGCTTACTCAGTTGGCCTGGCCCAGCAGAGCACGAGAATTCATCTTGGCAGCTACTAATTTTCATAAAGAAAGCTTTCTCGCTTTTTTTTTTAAATCCATGTTTTCTTGAAGTATATTTGGCTTGTGAACCCCGTATTTACATGTGTTTGGGAGAGAAAAGGACTGACAATCCTGCCTTTAACATGACCTCTCTCTGAGATGTCTCCGAAACAGAGAACAATTGAAGGGCTTTGGTTTACATTTCCGAATCCATTCTACCGGTATGCCAAGGCCTCTGAAAGGTGTGGCTGGTCTTTGTGGTACACATTTAGGAACTTTTTGCCTGCCCCAAACACAGCAGAGGTTCTATTTGTTAGTCTACTATGGCAATTGCTTGCCTTAAACATTGTTTCATTGATCGGGTGTATGACAGTAATAACCCTTTCAGCTTTATGCATTTTAATTACTTGCTTTTCCTCCTGTCTTTGAATCTCGGTGCAATGGGATCACAAAGGGTACAGCTAGAGTCATCCCAATAAAGAAACAAGCCTGTTGCAATGCTGGTGAGGTGGCCCTCTTTATCTGGCCAGTTCCAAAATGAAAAGCCTTCTTAAGAGACCGCTGTGAAAACAGAGCTCTCATTTGGCTGGCCTTGGGGTGTGCGTAAGAAGAGCTCCGCTCAGCAAAGGCTGGAAGGCCACAGTGTGGGGATGCACATGTGTGCCTGTGCTCGTGTATGCATCTGTGCAGTCCCCTCCCAGAGACGGCAGCAACAAGGCTCTCTGCCTTTATCCAAGGCCCATAAAGAATGACAAGCAAATTAAGCTAAGGCTGTCTGCTCTCGATGCTCACAAAGGAGCGATTTCCTCTGTTCCCTGTGTTACTTTTTTGTCTTGTGGCTGTGACAAAATAGGACCCCAATCCCATAGGAGTGGGAAGGGCGAACTGAACTAGGGACTTAAACTTGCTTCTTGGGACCGTAAGGTTTGTCCCTTCGGAGCTATGTGTGTGCATGTGCATGAATTCGGATGTTTGTCTATGTGGTACATGCATGTGAGGCTGGAGGTCAATTCCAGCTATTGTTCCTAGGTCAGGAGCCTGCCCAGTCGGCTTGGCTGGCTCTCTGATCACCAAGCACCAGAGATCTGTGTGTCTCAGCTACTACGCAGTTCTCACCACTGCTCCACATCTGGGACTTTTGTGTAGTTTCTGGGGATCAAACTCAGGTTCCCATGTTTGCAAGGAAAGCATTTTACCAGTGAAGTCGCCATCCAGGGCCCCAAGCTGCTTTTTAAATACCATGTTTTGTCTACAACTGTTTTCTCTCTTTCTGTTTCATCAAGAATCCCCACAGAACTCCAATATTTGTCCCACAGTCATTTCCTCCCTTGAAACCGTCATGAGGGACCCACCAGGAGGATCCTTTAGACCCTGGGTTCAAGTCTCTGTTAGATGAACAGTGACTACTCTGGGTGTTTGAGACCCGTGTCAAGTCTCAAGCCTTTCTCAGGGTGAACTTTAAAACACAACAGCCACACTCTGAATTGACACAGTACAGTTAGCAACAACAACAACAACAACCAACAGTTAGCCAGAAATAGAACTACAAAAGCCCATAAGCAAGGTTAGCACAATTAGGAGCTTTCCCCAGGCCATGCGTGCGTTTGATGGGTTAGCTCTCTGTTTTTGTTTTGGCAGGTGGCACTGCTTTGCTGCTGTGTTTGTTCCAAGGCCCGAATGGGACTCCCATCATGGCGTTGGTTATGCTAGGGGATGGGGGCCTGTAACAAAACACCACCTTAGAAACTGGTTTTCTTAGATAGTTTTGGGACATCAACTCAATACACTGTGATTTGAGCACATGTGTGTCCACACACAAGTGCTCTCAATCGGAGTATTTCAGTCTCTTGGGCTAAGGGCAGCTGAGCCAGTCTCAGGAAGGCAGGATGCTTCACCAGAAGGACCCCGGTTTCACTCAGACCCACTCACAGCTCCTCACACACAGAGCTTGCTCTGAAATTTTGAAGGGCATTTTTTTAACCCTTGAAGTTACCATGTATCTGGTATGTTTGGTCCATGTATTGTCTGTAAGAGATGAATAGTGATTGTGTTAGTGAGGGTTTATGTTCCTGCCCAAAACATCATGACCAAGAAGCAAGTTGGGGAGGAAAGGGTTTATTCAGTTTACACTATCACATTGCTGTTCATCACCAAAGGAAGTCAGGACTGGGACTCACACAGAGCAGGAGGCAGGAGCTGAGGCAGAGCCGTAGAGGGATGTTACTTACTGGCTTGTTTCTCTGGCTTGCTCAGCTTGCTTTTTTTTTTTTTTTTTCCCCTTGTTCCGGTCAACCCTGCTCGCTCTGCTCGACCCCGCTCGCTCCGGCCAGCCCCACTTGCTCCTGGCCGCTCCCGTACGGCCCCCGCTTGTTCCAGCCAGCCCCGCTCGCTCCGATCGGCTCCGCTTGCTCCGGTTTGGCCCCGCTCGTTCCGGCCGTCCCTGTTCGGCCCCACTCGCTCCGGCCCTGCTAGCTCCGGCGTCCCCGCTTGCTCTGGCCGTCCCCGTTCGGCTCCGCTCGCTCCGGACAGCCTGGCTTGCTCCGGTTGGTCTCTCCGGTCCAAGGATTAATTTTTTATTATTCTTCATAAGTACGCTGTAGCTGACTTCAGACACACCAGAGGAGGGCGTCAGATCTTGTTACGGGTGGTTGTAAGCCACCATGTGGTTGCTGGGATTTGAACTCACCACCTTTGGAAGAGCAGTCGGGTGCTCTAACCCACTGAGCCATCTCACCAGCCCCCTCAGCTTGCTTTCTTATAGAACCTAGGACCACCAGCCCAGGGATGGTCCCTCCCACACTGGGCCCTCCCACTCTTGATCACTAATCCATTTACAGCTGGATCTCATGGAGGCATTTTCTCACCTGAGGCTCCTTTCTCTGTGATAACTCCAGCTTGTGTCAAGTTGACACACAAAACCAATCAGTACCCTGATGGTGATGACTAGTCCTCATTTACAGATTAGGAAACCAAGGTTCAAAACCTGAATCTTTGTCAGTGTTGAGTAGAAACTTATTTTTACCCAAAGCCTATATTTTCCTTCCTTCCTTTCTTCCTTTCTTCCTTTTTCCCTTCCTTCCTTCCTTCTTTCCTTCCTTCTTTCCTTCCTTCCTTTCTTCCTTTTTTCCTTCCTTCCTTCCTTCTTTCCTTCCTTCCTTCCTTCCTTCCTTTCTATATTTCTACATTTCTTCCTTCCTTTCCTTTTGATATGAATTCTTTGACATTAAGAGAACAACAACAGAAACATCCTAGAATAATCATCACCCAGAATATCACACTTAAAGTCACAAGTTTTAGCCTGGAGCGTAAGACTCAAAAATAGTCAGGAGTTGCAGATTCAGATGTACAAGACTTTGGGCAAGGAGCCTTCCTTGCCTCTCTGGGCTCCCATTGCCCAACTGTGTGAGGCTCTCTCTGAAGTCCCTTCTTATTCTGTGATTCTTGGAGCACACCTATGGGGACGGACATGTTCTTGTTCAGAATAGTTCTACCACCAGGAATCTTATGAAGCAATAAGGCTCAATTCCCCCACGGCCACCGCGTTCAGCATCCCCACTTCCCGAAAGCATATGGCATGGTGGATGCCTGCCAGGATGCTCTGTGAGCGGAAGTGAAGAGCGAATGAGCAGCAGCAGCAGCCAGCATGTTGGGTTTGTCCCTCTTGTTCTCATGACTGCGAGTCAGCAGTGCTGTGCTCCCACGTGGGAGTTGGCGCAGTTTGCCAGTGATTTCTTGGACGGACACTCGGGCTTTGCATGGCTAAGGATTTCCGCTGTCTCCTTCTGTACTGCCCATCACCTGCACTATCTCCTGCCTAGTCTTCCTTTTAGTGTTTCCTACTTCTCTATGTCTCCATGTTTACTACACTACGGAGAAAAGTGTGGGAGAGACCGGAGGGGGGAGGAGGGAGAGGGAGAAGGGAAGAAGGAGGGAGGGAGAGGACAGAGAGAGACAGACACAAACACACACTCACACACACACACACAGAAAGAGAGAGAAAGACAGAGACAGAGACAGAGAGACAGAGTGAGAGAGGGAGGCAGAGACAGAGAGAAAGAGTCCAGTGTGGCATACTGACCTCATTTCAAAGAGGAAGCTGTAAGAACTGTTGACCTACTTCATATGTGTAGAGGAAGAGTTTATGGAGTGAGGAGGAAGAAAGAATGTGAAAACATTTAAATTTTTAATTTTATCCACTTTTCTATTTATTCTCAGTCTTCTCCAACTCTGACCCAATTTTGCCTCTTATCATGAAGCTCTTGATGAGAGAGAGGAAGATGGAGAGAGAGGACAGGATTTATGGTAAATTAAGTTAATCTCACGAGCAATCATTTTGTACAGGCTCCTTCAGAATCCTAACCTTCAAGATACAAGCCTGAATTCCATTTGTAAAAGCTTAGACTTTTGTTTGTTTGTTTTGGCTATTTGAGAGGTAGTGATTACTAAAAAAGAAAATTAGTGTCCTGTAATACACCCTTGTTTGTAACGAGACAACGGTCTGACACCATGGGGTCCGGTCTCCCTTCGGTTCGTGTCTGTGGTAGGTGTGTTAACCATCCTTCTGTCTTTATTCCGAGTACTCATGACGACGTAAGACCTAACAGAAAAGAGGGGTTCCCTCCCACCCCCCGGGTAGAATCCGATTGCCAGTGTCACAAGGAGTTGTCCAGGCAGAAATCCCCTCCCCAGAGTTTCATCAGAGAATGGGGTAAGGGAGGTGGCCCGAAAACTGTAATCAATGCTGTAAATTGCAGTTAGCTACCAGCTCAGTGACACCAAAATGTTGCTGTTGTAGATGGCCAGCATCAAGGGAGGGGTACACCTTGACTGAAGGGGGAACACATTTAGTCCCATAAGGCCAGTGTGCAAAGTAGCCGTGTGTGTGTGTGTGTGTGTGTGTGTGTGTGTGTGTGTGTGTGTGTGTGTGTTGATTGGGGGGAGGTGGTTGGGTAGGAAGGGTAACTCACTCCAAATCTATGAAGCAGTGACCTGTAGAAGGAGCACAGCACTCCGCCCTGTACTGTAAGTTACCTGCTATAGTGAGTCTAAGTAGAGACCAAGGGATTCTCAATGTGGTGGCCACGGCCACAAGTTCCATAAATGATCCAACAGAAAGGAAAGAAAGCAGGGTTGGCTGATCACTTCCCCTTGATTGCTTAAATGCCTGCTCTCTTAACTGGTGTTTGAGGTGAGTCTGATCTCTGGTCCTCTTTGGTTTGATGTGGCAGCCAGTGTTTGGAAGGGAGTCCTGGAATGTGTGTCTATTATACAGCTGTTTATAAAGAATATAGTGATGGGGGGGGGCGGGGTGGAGGTGACTAGAGAGCTGAACAGGCCCACTCACTGAGGGGTGGGAGGGGCTGTAATTGAAATTGTAGCAAAGGATGCTTTTGAGAACCCCGGCTTCTGAAGCTCAGCTCCTGTCCCAGGTGTCTCAGGAAAATATTTTGAAGATTTTTGTGACTTTCATAGAGTATTTAATAAATGCACATTTTTAATATTACTATGTCCCATTTTAAGTTGAAAGGGGCTTATGAAGGCTTAATGGGAGATTCGCTCCCAGTCAGGGGGAAAGAGACGCGATAAAGATAGCGATTTACCTGAGATCTGAGACAGACCCCTGGGAAGGCACTTGACTGCTGTGTAGGATTAACCGTCCTCTGAAGTCTTAAGTTCATCTGCATGTGTTTTGGAGAGGCACCCAGCCCCATTCTCTCCCAGTAGCTCTATGTGTTCAGTTTGCTGACACCAGACTCTGGGGCTATTGTGAAGATGGCACTACAGCCCATTCGAATTAGGTAGAACATCCTTTGAAATAGTCTTAGCCTCATTTTTTCCCAGAATGTGTACAATGAGGAAAATTCATTTCCTTCCTGTCGAGAAAAGTTAATGATAATTTTTCATTATATTAAAATATTACCCATTGTTATGACTTCAGTTCAATGTTCCAGGGTTTAGCTGTGCCAAGGCCGAGCCACCCATGTGTTATTTTAGACTTCCTCTAAAAAGAAAAAAAAATAGATTGTTTTAAGATGAGTTATGATTCAAAAAAAAAAAAAAGGCAAGTCATACCATTTGGGAAGAATTAGTAGGTAATTATATATTTTTTTTTTAAAAAATCACTTTTTAGCATGAAAGCCCAAATTTTTAACAATGTTGACTCCAGAATATAATTATAAATGCCATGTTGAATCTCTGAACCAGAAATAAGAGCTTTCTTCTAAGATATAATAAAGGCTTTACGTATTGGGCACCGTTTCTCTTTCAGTAGCAATGAAAGAAGAATTATAGGCTACTATTGTATTGTAATCCCTCAAGAAGTTTATTTATTTATTTTTAAATTTCTATAATCTCCCAGGGGTAATTTGTGTGTGAAGGAAATATGGAAAGTTCTGGAAGGAGAAGTTATAATCCGGGGTTCAGGCAGCGATTTGGCTGATGCAAGACAACCAGAGCCATGGTTTCACTCCTGTACACCGGAAACAAAGAGAACAAGGGGGGAATCCTAGCAAGGAGTGAAGTGCTTGTTGGGAAAAGGGAGGACAACCTGGAGTGCCCTCCAGCAACTAATGAATGCAAGGCATCCCATCCTGGACCAGTGTGCCTGGGCCACAGACTAAAGGTTCAAACATACAAACTTCCATCTTTCTGCTTTGAAGGCTGAAGTTCATGATCAAGGTGCTGGTGGGACTGGTCTCCTCTGAAGCCTCAGTGCCTGGCCAGTGGATAGTCCACCTCTAGCTGTCTCTATGGTTGGTGTCTTTGTGCCTTGGTGTTTCTCTTTATCACAAAGACATCAACTATGCTAATGTCTACCCACTGTCTCAATCTAACCTAGTCACCTTCCCAGAAAACTCTATATCCCCAAACACAAAGCTCCATAGCTGCCCACATAAAGTCCTTTACCTTAGTTATATTTTTACAGATACACTTTCTGAGGCACTGAGGTTGGGTCTTTAACATGAGTGCAGAGGACTCAGTTTAGACACACCCATCACTTTCCTGATACTGCTGGAATATGTCAGAAAGAGCAGGTGATGTATCCGTGGTACACAGATGAAGGCTGTCTCCTATGCATTAGCTTGAAGGAAGAATTAACAAGAGATGAGAGCTAACCACCTAGAGATGTTTCAGGAACTGCAAATGGTAAGAAACTAGTTTTATTTTGGCGGAGCTGTTTCTTAAATTGTTCCAGGCATGCTTTCAATGGAGAGAATAATATAGCTAGCTGCTTATATTCCTGGGCTGGATTCAACAATGTGATTCTCAGCCTCTTGTTCCAGCCATCCTTCTTTTTGCTTTTTTTCCCCTCTTTTAACACAAATCCTAGTGACTCTGTCATGTTAGTCTAGTCCTCTTCAATATAACTATTTAATTAGGAGACTATTAAAACACTAACGCTATCTTATATGACAAGAATGCCATTCCTGTGCCTTAAAAATGAGTGCTAATTTCACATTTTAATCTTAATTCAAATGTTCCTCATCTCAAAAAAATTATAATTGAGTGCATGAAGCAGGCGCCTAGACAAGATTGTTACTACAGTTGGTCATCAGTAGACTGTTTGTTGTGGAAAAATGGTATTTTCCAGCGTCATCTACTTAGCTTGTCCTGTAAGGTTGAGGTTTTATTTGTTGTTTACTTGGGAATGGCCCCAACTATCCGAATAAATTCACCTTCTAATGAGTGAACCTGAGTAGAATTGCATATATTTTAGCCTTCATGTCTGCACTTTGACCTGGTGAATGGCCAGCCTTACCACAGAGAGAATTAAACTAGCTTTTTCTCTCTAGCTTCTCCATTTCTGTGTCATTGTAGTAGAGTCTAAAATGTTTCCTCTCATCATAGGTAACATATCTGATTTAAAACACACAAGTAATGGATAAGTTTCCCTGTTTCTGTTACTGAGTTTATGCACACGTGGCCTGGGTTTTAGATACCTTCTCCACTCATCAAAGCCAGCTCCACTGCTGCTCAAGGACCCCACCCTTTCTTTGAGTCTTCCAGGATCAGTTTCCTCATGGACTCCATAACCTTGTGGTCATGGGAACTGCCTGATTCATACATATCACCTGGACATAAAACTCAGCTCCTTCAATGGATTTCACAAACTGTCATTGTGCATTCTGTGAGCTTTGTCATCTTTAGTACCAGGAGGAGAGCCAGCGAGATGGTAGAAAAAAGGCACTTGCTGTACAAGCCTGAGGACCTGAGTTCAAGTCCCAAAACGAATAGTAGAAGGAGAGAGGTGTCTGCCAAAAGTTGTCCTTGACTTTAGTTCCCGGCTGCCAGGAACTGCAGAGTCCATCACTGTGAGACTCAATTCTGGGTCCCAATATCTTGAATCTGCTTATAATCCCTTGTTTTTCTCCTAGAGCAGGTTATGTTTACAGGTGTGTGTGTGTGTGTGTGTGTGTGTGTGTGTGTGTGTGTGTGTATGTATGTGTGTGTGTGAGAGAGAGACAGAGAGACAGAGACAGAGAGACAGACAGAGACAGACAGAGAGAAAGACAGACAGAGACAGACAGAGAAAGAGAAAGACAGACAGAGACAGAGAAAGACAGAGACAGAGATAGAGAGAGAGACAGAGAGAGATACAGAGACAGAGAGAGAGAGAGACAGAAAGAGAGATACAGAGACAGAGACAGAGAGAGAGAGATGGGTTTGGACATGTTCATGTGTTGATACTTATGTAAGTGTGTAGACCAGGAGTAGACATCAGGTCTCTTTCTCAATCCCTTCTCTTATCTTCTATTTAAAGAAAGGATCTTCAACTGAACCTGGGGCTTACTGATTGGCTAGATCCGTCTCTTTCCCTCTCCATCAGCCCCATACTGGGATTACAGGCACATGCCACACCAGTGAGCTCAGCTTTTTATGCCGACAGCACTTGGGCCTTCATGCTTGTGAGGCAAGCAGTTTACTGAGGGTGCTGTCCTCCCGGCCCGGCTGGGGGATTACATCGCCCTTCCTCCATGCTCCTCTGTCACTTTTCTTGGCTTCCAGTCATTCTAAATGTGCTATCTCCAGAGGACTCAGACACTAGCTGCTAGTCCACTGTCGGAGGAAAGCTCTCCATACATGTGAGAATATTGACGGTGAGTGTGAGTGCATTTGAGCTATGCGGTTGTCTCAACTCATCCAAACTGCCTAATACAGAGAAACGCACCTCGTGGAATGCATGTGTGCATATAACAATTCCAGCAAGATGCCTACAGGCTCCTGGGAAGTCTCCAGCTCCTGGCACTCAGTCCTTGAAATTAAAGTCGCACAACATCTTAATTTCCTCCTTTCTAAGCCATGGAGTTGGTCGTCTTTGCTACACACCTACAGTCGGATCATGCATCCCCTGGGTTTGTCTGCAAAGGGTATTCTAATGGCTGTAATATTTGAGTCTCTCTGCATTTCCTATGTACCCACCTTGTTATCTTAACAGAATCTGTATGTCCTTTGTTTGGAAGTGTGGATACCGTAAAAGCTTTTACAACTTACGTTTGAGTGAAAATAGTAGATTTATGAGCTGTCCTCCAGTTTTTGTCTGCCCTCTCCTAAGGCTGCAACCCTGAAAAAAAATCAGTTACTGAAGCCTGTTTTGGTGTCAACTCTGAAATTCTGCTTTTTACGAACATTTCATAATGAAACCTTGGAAGTAAGCACACAGAGGTTTTGCTCCTGACATACCCCAGAAGGTCACATGCTCTAATTCAGCTTAAAGGGACACTAATCATATTCAGTGTGTGAGCGGAGAGGCTTACAGTTGGAGATGACACCATCATTTGCATAGGATGTAAAAATGAAGGACCATTAATTTTATAGCATTAATTGAAGAGCAGAAGTGTTAGACCTCTATAATTATCTCCAGTGAATACATTTCAAAGACATCTCCACAAATGAGGCTTGTGCGTGCGAATGTGTGAGGACATAGACACAAAGAGCAAAGCGAAGCCTCCACTTCGTCCTCCTTCAAGATGCATAGATTAGTGAATTGTTAAGTTAAAACCCCCAACTTAAATTTGAATTGCTTCTTCTGTGTGGAAACAAGACTCCCAGGGAGATAGCTCCCACAGAAGGGGACTACCCAGCCTGAAGGCTGCGTCTCAGAGCCACCAGAGAGAGAACAAGAGAAGTGGCAGTTCTAGTAGGTGGACCATGTCCCCACATGTCCTCCCCCAGCACTTCATGCTCCATCCGTCATAGCTTCGCCAGGACCTGGTGCCCTTCCTCCTAGCATGTCTTTCCTCACTCTGGGTTTATCAGCCCTATGTATATTCCCAAGGTCTCAGATTGATAGACACAGGTTCAAATAAGGAATCACTTTGTAGTAGTAGTCATCTTAGTGGTTTGTAGTTCAAGGCCAAAACGAAAAGTTTTCTGTTTCTCTCTCTCTCTCTCTCTCTCTCTCTCTCTCTCTCTCTGTCTGTCTCTCTCTCTCTCTGTCTATCTTTGTGTCTCTGTGTGTATGTGTGTGTGTCTGTCTCTGTGTCTCTGTCTCTCTCTCTCTGTCTCTCTGTCTCTCTGTCTCTTTCTCTCTGTCTGTCTGACTGGTAGGGTATCATGAAGTACAGGTGGACTAAAAACTTGGTATGTAGTTGAAGCCTTGACCACCTTGATCGGCCTGTCTCCACCTCCTCGTTGGCACGAACAACAATACCCAGCTGGAAAATAGCATTCATTCCTGAAGGTTTAAGGAAAATATTATAGGAGTTATTTAGGTGCCATTAGTTCTGGAACCAAAACAGTCAAAAGTAGAATAAAGGCCACAGATTACTGGGGAAGGGAAAAGGAGTGAGAGGAAGGCGAAGACAGCTGTGCAGTTGCCCATGACACCCTGCTAGGTCAAAGCATCTCTCACCTCTCAGGACTGCTTGCTGGGCCTTTGTTTTCACTGCTGAGGGTTTGGGAACAGAGAAATCAGGGAAAGAGAAGGTGCAGCCTGAGGCTTAAGAGCAACTTGGGTGTTTTAGTAATTATATTGACATGAAAGACTCATCACTTTTAAAAATATGAGCTACCTCTGAACCTTAGAGTCCTAGGATCTCCCTGGGGTATAATTTTGGGTTCCTGGGGGGAAGGTTGGAAGCCAGTGGTGTAAATCAAGCAAGGCTTTAGCTAATGAGCTAATCCGATGCACACACTCAGTTTAAATACCCCTGTCTCCAGGGTCCCTGCAGGAGTCATAACCCTGGTGAGGGTGTCAGGTACCATTATACATGGGCAAAGGAGGAACTTGGGAGCATGTGGGGGGCTTTTAAGATATCTTACCCGACAGAGCACAGTGTAACTCTGTAAGAAACCTCTCCGGATTGATGGGGTTACCAGAGATGGTAGCTGCTGCCTTTCAATTCTTATATACCTCCCAGCTCAATTGGCTTTTCATTTCATGCTTCATTTGCTTAGTTTGGTACAACATTCTTTTCTCTTTTACGGCTTTCTGGAGGTAGACTGTACGTACAATAAACTTTACATATTTACAGTGTACTACTGGATGTGTTTGAAAACACACATAAACAGGCACATATACATACACATACACATACTCCTGAAGGCAAAGCATCAGATATTTCTGTTAACCACCCACAGTGGCCTATGTCCTTTTGCAATGCTTCCTTCCCTCTGCCCTGGTCCCAACAAGTGCTGGCCTGTTTTCTGCTGCTGGAGGTTGGTGTGCATTTTCTAGATGTTCAGCTAGATACTCTCTCTCTCTCTCTCTCTCTCTCTCTCTCTCTCTCTCTCTCTCTCTCTCTCTCTCACACACACACACACACACACACACACACACACACATGTGCCGCTTTCACTCTTCTTTGTTGGCTCCTTTCATGCATCAGGATCAGATCTTGCTCTTCTGCTAGAAACATTTCCCCATCACACTAGAAATAGCTTCATGCTCCACAATGGTCCATGATGTGACAAGATTTGTATCTTACACAGGACGTGAGCATTGGCTTCTGTGTATTGCTTTGTTCTGAGATATTCACAGAACTATGCAGATAGGCTCCCTAGCCTTATTGGGTTTTGGTAGGAAGGGAGAGAGAAGGAGAGGGAGGGAGGGAGGGAGGGAGGGAGGGAGACAGAGAATGTCTTGGTTTTGTTTTGGGGTGGGGTAGGGGGAGGATTAATTCTTATCAGGTTATTCTTCCTTTGTGGTTTAAATTCCAAGGACTTGAGGGGGATTTCTTCAGATCAGTCTGTGGAACTGGGTATGGAATATCCCCATTTCCTTTTATTGCTTCAATAAAGCAGCAAGCCAAACTTCTGTATAGAATGTAAAGCAAGCTGATATACCTGTGAGAGTGGCTTACCTCCTGCTTGTTTCTCTGACAGCCCCTTGTAGGAACTGCAAGTACCACAGGGAGGAGCTTGTACTAAGAAACCTCCAAGACCCTCCTCTGTATCTTGGAGTTTAAACATCTGCCCATGGTTCAGGCAGAAGTGTCCTTAAATGTTTCAGGTCACACTTCCGACACCTGCAGATGTCAGAAAAATCACAAAAAGTGATGGCAAACCAAACCAAAACAGTCCGAGAGGCCCAAGCAGTTAAAATTCCTGGGGTTGGCTGGACTGGATCCAGAGGCTTAAGCATGTCCACCACACCCAGGCCTGTTTAGCCCTGCCTTTCTCTGTATTGATTTTATTCCCAGGCCATTCTCTCTGTATAGTGATCTCCCTTGGCTTCAGGCTCATGCCTGGCAGCTTCAACCTACCATCCCAAGAGAAACAAACCAAGGAGAAGTGCTTTACTGTGAATACATCCATGGCTGAGGGTAGAAAGGGACAGATAATCCCATATAGACTGTTTGGAGGAGGATGCCTTCTAATCCTAGGGAGATGAAATATACTTAACTAATAGAAAAGGATGGAGGGCATAGATGCTGAGCACAGAATGAAAAGTGCTCACTGGAATTGTCCTGTCTCTAACTTCTGCAAGCCAGAGCACAAGCATATTAGCAGGACCTAAAATCAAACACATTTTATAAGATCTTGAAATGTAATGTGAAGAGAGAAACACTGAATGACGTCTGTGGTGGAGAGCAGTGGAGAGGCAGGCAGCCAGCCATCTTTCAGAAGAGCGATGATGTCCTAGGGCAAGCATCCTGTGCCAAGCATGAGCCACATACTGTTAGCAGCAGCAATGGAGTGGGTAGGGGCTCTGCACTAGAGCATGATTGTGACATTCTATGAACATTGCTAATGATTCTATGATCTTTATAATTACTTTTGGCTCTTTGTGAACTGATTAATATGATTAATACATCCTATATCTGCATGTCGTAGCTCATATGCACTGATTGGTTCTTATTGACACAGCAAAATACAGAGTTATATTGTTCTGTACAGAATGTTTCTGGAAGTCAAGAGATCCTCTGGGTACTTCCACATATTTCTCAATACAAGACTATAGCAACTTCAAGAACCCTTTGACCAATACAGTGATCTCAAGAGTGATTTTTAGGCTGTTAAACATATAAAGAAATGAGTGCCTAGTATGGATTTTCTAGTGAAAACCTCAAATAGCATTACAAGTCAAGTATCAGGAGAAAAATTCTTCATGTTCTCCTAGGAGATTAACATCTGAGAGTGGGTCTTGGTGAGGTTGCAACAAAAGGAATTTAAGTGTATGGATGATGTTAATTCCTCAAGCATACATCAAATTGAACCAAAGAGTTTAATTTCCATACTCAGGACATGATCCTAAGAAGGGGATTCTCAGTATTAAACTAGACTATCTCTTTCAGGTGTAGCAACAGAGCTCAAATTTGATCCTGATGTGGTAGCCAAATTACAACGCTAATGAAAAATCATAGCCTTATCAAGTCTTTCATGTAGGAGTTAGGAAATAACTTATGGAGAAGAAAGTGGCCTTGCGAATTTAATTTAAAGGCATGTAAAAACCTTCCAGTGATTCTAAGAACCCTGGTGGTTCTAAGCACTGAGTCTATCAACAAAGAGCAACTGGACTTGCAGAAAGGTGGGGTGTCCACTGAGATGTCAGTGATGGTGTTGTCTGGACAATAGCACATTACAAGCTTGAGGCAGTCTGTGTAGCACATAGGACATCCTCAGACCCATGATACATTCCTGGTTCTCTTTGATCTCTTCTACCATAAACCCCATGGGTTCAGAATCAAAGAGTAGAAGCTGAAAAGGCACAGTGCCTCTAACAACTCTCTTATAGACATTCTCCTTTCAATCTCTATAGTTCTGGGATCCTCCAGCATAAAGGACTTAATGCCCAAGGGAAGAATGGTTCTACCAAGAAAGAGGCCACTACCCTTGGCTTGGAAATTGATACTCCTTCATGCTAAAGTGGTTTTTGTTTGGACCTCTCATGGCCCTGCAAAATCAGGCAACACAATAGGTTTTCAATGCTGCCTAGGCAATTGGTTTTTACTGAGATAGCAAAACAGAGAGTTCTATCATACATTACCTAGCATAGAGTGTACAAATCTGTACAAAGAATGTTTCTGGAACCCCAGGGGTCCTCTGGGTACCTCCACACGTTGCTGTGTCTGGGTGTAGAATTCAATAGAAGTCTATAGCAAAAATATGTCAGAAGGATCACCTAGAGGCACCCCCTACCCTAAATGAAGGTTGAAAGAGTCTCTTCATCAGATAAAGGGCCCTTGCCTGATAGTTCTAAAGAGGTTTTGCTGTTGATGTTGATAAACATGGCATAATTCCGAGGAAGAATGTCATAAAAATCTTTCCATAGCTGTATGACTGTGTGCATTTTTACTTCTTGCGGTAGGTACATGGCTGTGTCAGCTATTCTTCCTCACCTTCTTTTTTTTTTAATTTTCCTCTTATTTCTACAAAACTGTGTGGGTAGGAACAGATAGAACCTGGCTCGTGGACCATCAGGATGGAACCACTCAACTGAAGAAGGTTCACATCCATCCACCAGTACCTGAGCTCAGAACTCAAGGCACAAACTGAGAGGCTCCAGTCGATCCCCTTGGAGGAGAGGGTATGCATATTTCTTAGTCATGAAAAGAATGACTGCAGGGTGTTAGGCAGTAGCACTGGTTGTGTTAGGCAGTGGCATTGGTTGTGTGTTGTTCTGGACTGGGTGAGCGGCTAAGAGGTCCGTGCTGCGCATGTGCTTCACACCACGGGTCGCCATTCTCTCTCTTCGCTGTTGGAAAGGACTTTCAGCTGCTCAGGGTGGAGGTTGGGAATTCGCTTTCTCTCAGCTGGAGATGAGCCGGGTGACCAGATGTGCCACATGAGATTTCATTTTGCAAAACTGTGTCATAAAGCTGAAGCCAGGAAGAAAGTAGTTTAGTAAGGGTGGCAGAAACTCATTAAGTTATCTGAGGCATCGGGCCCTGAGATTCTAGCCATGGTAGCCCATGCCACTTAGGTGGAGGGAATGATATCTGCTTCGTGGATCAGTCCAGTGATGTGCCCAGAAGACCCTTCCTATCTCCACCCACGCCAAGCTTGATTCTGTGGCCATCTAGAAAGTTCTTGGGCTACCAAAACAATTCATTACCAAGCTGTATTTCCTGCTTCGCTGAGAGTCAAAAAAAGCTTTTCCTGCCTGTCACTGCCCCTGCTGAAAAGCACAAAGAGAAGAGTTCTCTATTCCTACAGATGTTGCTGTATCCTGTTGTCCCCTGCTCAAAACTCTGGACACACATCAGGTTAAAAACAACAACAACAAAAAAAGCAAGAGGTGCAACTTAAACAGTTCTTTACACAAAGGGACATTAGCACAGCTGTGGTTTGCCTAGAAAACTTAAGAGTGGCCCATAAAGGGAAAACCCATCTGTTTGGGGACACTAAATCTGTTTGCAGTCCACAGGATATTGCACACCCAAAGCAGGGACTCTAACTGCGTAGCCAAATTCTATAGACAAATTGTATTTGCCCCTTCTGGCAGCCTAGTGGGATACATCACTGCGTGGAAGAGGGCTGCTCCTTGCATCAGTCTGTAGCTGGTGTGTTAGCAGGTCTGCCATGTAGTTTGACTAAATCTAAGTTTGAAGAGAATTCTGAAACAGCTTATCCCTAAAGAGCACAGAATGTGTTCTCAGTTCAAAATTCCTAGAAAGCCCTTTCAAAATACCTCAAGAGTTTTAACTAAGAGGAATGCTTGATAAGGCAGAATTCTAAGGATTCTTAATTGTCATCTATCAGGTGCTCAAAACAATGTCTTTTTCTTGTAATTTGTGTGTTTAAGGACTAGATATGGGACTTAAAACCATCCCACTCCTTAAAGCTTATGTCATCCTGGGTTAGTGGACTAAAAACGAAGGCCATTATCAGAAGGATAGCGTGTTCTCTGATTACTCTCACGTACAAACTATCTTTCCTTTATAGCCCATTTTAGTACAAGTGCCCAGCATCCGCCTGCTTTGCTGGTACCATATGGTGTTGATGTAGGTTTATTTAGGCTCTGTGTTATCTGGGGAACTGAAAATTGACTGGGGAGTTAGGCAAACTCTTATCTCCTGCTGGCTTCTTTGCTTGCTTATGCTGCACTTTAAATAAATCACTGAGCCCCTGAGCCTCTGTTTTCCCATTTCGAGAATGGGATGGGTGAATGTCTTCTTTGTAGGCTCTTGGGAAGCCAGGAAATGCGAAGGTCTGTTGTATGCAGGAAGGTGAAGAGCTATTGGAGACAAATGTGGTAGTGGTGTCTGCAAGAAGGTAAACTCAAGCCTGCAAGAGACACACTGTCACTCCCTCCAGTGGACTTCCTGCCCCCTCTCTGGTACTAATTGATGGTGGGCACCCAAATTCTGTATTCTCAAAGGGAGGAATGCATCTTACTCCTGCCATCGCTTGCTCTGCCTTTCCCTCATTGTGTTTGTTTTCTCAGAGACAGTAGGGAGAGGGGCTGTGGCTTTGAGGGTTACCCATACAGCCTAATTAGCATATGCACAAAGTGGCTCAATGTGTCTTGCCTCCTCAGAGTCAAAGCCTCCACAGAGCTTTTCTTGCAAGAAGGCAGTTGGGACTCACCTCTCCTTCTTACAAGTTTGCTTAGAAGGTATAACACATTCCATATCAGTTATGATGAAAGATGAATTCTTTAACAAAGAGGCTCAACTGCATATGACCTATGAATTCCCCACACCCCTTGTCTCTCAGAACAGGGTAGCCTGGTGGTTTTCTCCCCTTCTTTTGTGCCCTGGTATTCTGCCATCTTAAGTACAGTTCTGCTTATGATAAGAAATATTAGTGCAGGGAATTTTAGAACATTATTTTCTTACTCAAAGATATTTGACGGTGATGGGTTGGCACCAATGTGAATATCTTATTTCTTTTTTAGATGTCTATTTTGATGGGATGAGAAGCAGTTCTCTGTTTTGTTGTTGTTGTTGTTTGTTTGTTTTTTGTTTGTTTTTTTCAATGATGTTTGGTTCTTCTTTTTGACCAGATCATTGGACAGTGGCTTTTCCAGGCCACAGCTGCCTACAATCCAGTCCTTGTTCCTAACCTCATTCCCTGGAGGCTCGGGGGAAAAGTGTGTGAGCCTGGCCAGAAGAGGCTCTAGTTCTGGTGGGGACAACCACAGGGGAAGGATGAACAAATCACAGGTAAAGTGTCCTCAGTGAAGGACTCGGGAAAGCTCTCAGCACCAAGAGAAGGACACATTCCCAGGAAATTAGGATGAGGCTTCCTCACAGAGAATCGAGGGGGTGGAGGGGTCTTGGCTCACTATAAACTAGCTGACCGAGTAAAGGCTGTGAAGTAAAGGTAAGTGACTGGAAACACAGTGGAAACACAGTGGACACAAACAACCCCTCTCTCAAACCTCAGAAAAAAATGGAAATCAGGAAAATGAAAGTTGAGGCTTTAGGGTATAAGCCTGGGCTGGAACATAAATGTGGGCCAGTTTCTGAAGAGGCCTAATTTGCCACCTATGATATTGGAACCCAGTCTTCTCAACAATGCAAGAGCACTAAAGAAATGCTTAAAGAGTACATTAAGAGCCTTCGGTGTTATAGAAAGATCTCTTACGGAGAAGAGGAAAGGATGCTCTCAAATATAACATCTCAGATCCACCAGTGTCAGATTCACATAAAGTGCCAATTAAAAGTACAGGTTCTTGTCTCCCTCTCATATTTGCTGAGCTAGAATCTCAAAGCATGAACCCCACATGCCTACATTTGTATACAAGATATTCACAAAGTAATTCTGATGCCCACTGGGCACCTTGACATCAGTGGTGGTATAATGTCAGGGACAAGAGCCAAATAATGGGCCAACAGCCCTAGGGACACAAAAGGAGCTTCTCAAAGTTGCAGGCACTGATGGGAAGGGTGAAAAAAACACCAATCAGTCCCTGGTGTCGGAAGTTAGGGATCTAATGGTTCTGAGAAAATTTTGATCTCAAGAACAGAAGCTGTGACTCTTCCCCCCTATAGATAAGAACACAGGAATGTCTGCTTAAATGTAAAACCCACTCTGCTTCTGAATGGGCAGTGGCCTTCAAGATGCCTACTGAGGGGATATGAACAAGACTGGGTAGATAGATAAGAACGTTGTATAGCTGTGAGCATCAGCTGGAGAGGACTAAATGGTGTGCAGCTGTGAACATCGATGGGCAGGTTCTAGTCTGTAGCTCTGAACACTGACTGGTACGTTCTAGTAATACACTACACTTTGGGGGGCTTTAAAAAATTGCTTGTGTTGTGACTAAGTATATTTCGTATTCATCCTATGGCTAGAAAAGTTGACTGTGACAAGGATGGAGACATTTTGATCGGTGCATTTGCAGTCTGCCCGCATCAAAGAAAGGTCACAATGCTCCTCTTGCTGGCCAGGCTTGGAATCAGTAAGCAGTATTCAGAAGATTAGAAGGCACTGTGCATCCCAACTGCCAAAGCATACAAGAGCCCAGCCAGAAGAGGATCACTCCTGCAGAAACCACTGTTACGTGCATTTCTGCTGGGGCAGTTGTTTTAGCTTTCATGTCTCTTCCCTACAAGTGGATTGTTTGAGTATGGATGCTGTAATTTTCCTTAGTTGAGTAACCAAATCCAGTGGTAGGGGGGCAGATCTAGGAAAAGAATCTACCCTTCTCACCACAATATGCCACAGAGTTGCCCATTGATCTTTGTGAATGACCTTTTCCCAAAGCATAGAATGCCTGATAATAGGAAGGCTTTTTAGAGTAGAAGAACTCTTGTCCATCTACATTTGTCACTGTACTCAGAACCCAGTATGGACCAAGAACATTCTACTTCCTCTCATTTCAGGGCAATGTGAGTTACAACCAACAATTCAGTCAACCAATCCCTCAATTTGGGTGACTTGACACAAACAAAGTTCATTTCTCCCTCTTCTAGAAACTCAGTGGAAATGCTCAGTTGGTTTTTGGCGGGATATGGGTAGGCATTTGCTTCTTACAGTCATTTAAGTATTCGGGATGACAGAACCTAGGTTGCCTTCAACCCTGGCTTCCAAGGTCACTGGGGCATTCCCCAGCCGTAGAAAAGAAAAGGTGGAGGATGGGACTTGGGAAGTCCAGACCTAGAAGTACAATTGCCCACTGCAATGAAGCTAGTCATATAGGCACATCTAACCACAAAGGAAATGAAAACACAGAAGAAACAAATCGTGATGGATGAGTGAGAAATCCCAAACAATCTGCAGAACAAAATGAAGATGTTTTGGGAACAGGTGTGGGAAAGGCCAGTGGAAGCTGGAGGCTCTCCTTCGGTTTATTACCTAAAATTTCTAGTTCATTCATGTACCTTTCATTCACAAACATTCATTAAACTCCCTTTCTATATTTATTTGTTTGCTTATTTTATGTGCATGCCTGAGTGTGTGTGTGTGTACCACATGCCTACAGAGACGAGAAGAAGACATCAGATCCTCCACAACTCAGTTACATGTTGGTGAGCCCACTGTGTGTGCTGAACCCAAACCCAGGTCCTCAGCGAGTACCCTTAGCTCTTGAGCCATTTCTCTAACCCATGTTCAGCTCTTGCTGTAGATCAGATACTGTGTAAATACTTAAAGGGGATTTGAAGCACATAAAAGCTGATCTCTAGCTCAAGGAGTTCAAAAACAATAGAAGAGACAATAACAAAAAACAATAACAAATAAGCTGGGGTATATCTCTGTTTGGGGAGTACTTGCTTAGCATGTACAAAGCTCTGGCTCTGATTTCTTGCACAGCATATAAAACCAGGTGTGGTGGCACATACCTGTCTATAATCCTAGCACTAGGGAGGTGGAGGCAGGACAATCAGAAGTTCAAGGACATTTTCAGCTATACAGTGAGTTCTAGGTTAGCCTGAGATGCCCAAGACACTGTCTTAAAATAAAATAATAAGACATAAAGCAATAAATTCTGTAGCAGTGGGATTGTATACAAGGGACGCTGTTTATAAAAGATTGCACAAAGGGAGGTCTAACCAGGTGAGCCCTTAGTTATGAAGATCTTCCCTATACAAAGGGAAGAAAAGAACAGTTTTGGATTGACATCAGCATTAGCAAATACATAAAGGAATGAAAGGTTAGTAAATGCTTAAAAATGGCATGCGGAGACTAGAGAGCTGGTTCAGTGGATAGAGTATGTACTGCTCTCTCAGGGGACTAGTGTTTGGTTCCTAGCACCCAGGTCTAATGGCTCACAATTGCCTGCAACTCCAGTTCCATGGGCAATCTAACATCTCTGGCTTTCTTGAGTATATGCACATACATACGTACATACATACATACATACATACATACATACATACATATATACATGTACACAGACACAAACATACATGCTAAAAATAATAAAAAAATAAATAAATTCATACAAAATGGAATGTGGTGAATCCAGTGGGTAGAGCAAAGAATAAAGTCAGAGCTGCATGGGAGACAAAGGTAGAAAGATGGCTTAATATTAAATTACTAAAAGCCATGCACACTTGCAATGATGTTCAGCTTTTTCTAGTTATGCACCATTTCCCTCACCCTTCTTGAACACCTGGTTCAAACTCCGATCTCTGAGAGTCTGGAAAAGCACTCTGAGTATTCAGGTCTAGCTAGATGCAGGACCCGAGCATTCTCTATCTGTACACTCTTCCCTCCATCTGTTTGTAGCAGTGAAGCCTCAGGCTTGGTACAGTAGGGAAGAGGCAGAATGAGTATGCTTGGTCTCTCTATTGCTCAGCTTCTCACTCAGTAGAAAGATCCAGCAAGGTTCCTTGGTGGCAGAGACTCATGTCTCCATCCCTAGACCATTTCATTCTCCCATTAACCAGTTGCTTAAACTCCTGTTCTGGAGAACGATGGTTATCAGAAGGAAACTAAGGTACAGCTACAAGGTGCGTGGACACTTTGATGAAGAAAAAAAAAAGTCTACTACCCAGAATTGCACTTCACAGGATTTCCAGCCCAAATGGCAGGTTGCTGGTGCCCAAAATATGCCTTGATTTTTCTAACACATCTACCTTTTAACAAACCACATCATTTTAAAAAAATCTCTTTAATCCTTTTAGGTGGTCTAAATATCATCTTCTTTAGAAATTAAGTAAAAAAGTAAACTCAAATCTATTTTTAAGGAGGTCTGATGTGTCTACTTCTTCCTTTAAATAAATGCAACATTTCATGTCGACATAACCTTTAGGAAACCATGGGTGCTGTTAAAGACTGCCTAAAATTACTTTAGGGAAACTACCGTGTCCTGTGTGTGTATGTGTGCATGTGTATGTGTGTATGTATGCATGTGTGTGTCAGTGTGTGTAAGCATGTATACATGTGTCTGTGTGTGTTGGGGATGCCTTGCCTTTTGTGCCCCTGTGTGAGGTTAAAGAACAATACAATTGTCAGTCCTCCCAGGTACCACCCATCTTGTTTGTTGACCCACTGTCTCTCACTAGCATGGGCTGTCTTTTCAGCAGGCCCTCCTGATCTGCCTGTCTCTGTTTTCCCAGTACTAGGATTAAAGTCATGCACCACCACACCCAACTTTCCTTTTGTGGGTTCTGGGGGGTGAGATCAGGTCCCCAGGCTTTTCCAGCAAGTACTTATCAACTGAGTTTGCTCTCTCTTTCTCTCTCTCTCCAGCTTCTATTGTGCACCTCTTTTTTGTCCCTTGATACCTGATTTACATGTTTCTATTCTACTTGATTTACATGTTTCTATTCTGTCTTGTTCTGAAGCGAGTTTAAGGTAGCATGCTGAATGCATATGCATCACAAAGTCGAATGAAGCTAAAACATGAGAGAGGAAGATTCTTTGGGGAATCCAGTTCCTGTCTAAGAAACTTGACTCCTGTGAAATTTCTGTGCTGTGTAATACAGAAGTACCTGTGGCGAGTGAACTGTCAGCCCTCACTGTTCCAAGTAGTTCAGCTCAGGTTCCAGACGTAGGAATATAGAAACCATTTTAGACAGTCTGGCTCAGAGGAGAGCCAATGAAGCAAAACAAAGAAATCTGAGAAATAGCCAGAAGTTAGGATCAAGGAATAGGCTAAGCCTCCCTTAGTGCGTCCAGCCGTGTTAGCCGATTCTGTTGAGGCTTCAAACTTGATGAGGTAGATACAAGTCCTGCCCATATGTCCTAATAATTCTAGACACAAAATCACATTCAAGGCACCACATCAGGCTTAGAGGTGGTACAGGGTTTAACCTTCACAGAGAATAAAAAACAAAGTTCTGAGGAAACAGAGAGCTAAGATTTGTATCTATTAGTTCTGGGAGAGAATAACCAAACTTCGTTTCTCTCAGCTGCTAAACCTGCAGAATCCACAGAGGACTCTAAAAAGTATAGCGACTAGAGTTTGATGCACATTCATTTTTCCTGGTCTTATTCTTTGATTGGATTCCATGTTGCCCAATACCTGGCAAAGCTGTGCATGACCCAGCCAACTTGTTCTAGCTTGAACAGCAGGAAAATCTCTCCTAATGCTTGGATAGGAAGATATTTCCTCTATGTTTTTGGTTCTTTACATTGTCTCATACCCTGCCAAGCAACGTGTCATAGGGGTATCAGCTCAGAATCTCATGGGACTAAATCTACAGAAGGATTATCCCTCTCTTTGATCTGCAGATCTGTGGCAAGCTACTGCTGTGTTTATTTCCACATCTGGACCTGGTCATAGCTGCATGGAGTGCACACAAGAGCAGGGTATATCAAGCTCTGCACTTCTCATGGAGTTAAAGCAGGGACCTGGTCAGTGGAAAGCACTGCAGTGATTGCAAGTCTTTTACAACTCGTTCACTTCACCCTGACGAGCATACCATGTTCTGAGAGAGTGAATCATGAGACAAACTGCCACCTAGGTTTCTGCTTAGCCAGCAAGTTAGCACGTATACAGGGCTAATCGAAACGGCAGCACAGGGTTTACAGAATCAAAACTCAAGTTGGAAGCTGAACTCACACAAAACCATTTGTCCTGTGTTGCCTAAAGCCAAATCATTAAAATTCTCTAACCCAAAATTATCACGGTTCTCCATAGAATTTAAAAAAGACCCAACGTCCATCACAGTAAATTTAAAATATCCAGAACATGATCCAAATTAATCAGCATACAAAAGCCTGAAGAAAAAAAAAAGCAAACAAATTCACTCAACTCACAGGATGTCAATCAATCAATGTCGACAATGACAAAATCAAGAATGGAAGCAACTATTGTAAAAATACTCCCCCAGGGAAGGGCAAAAATTGGCTACATTAATAGAATTATATTCTCAGTAAAGAAATAAAAATACACCTCGTGGACATTTTCACAGAAGAAACAGCTACAGGTTAAAAACCCACTGGGTGGGCCCAAGGGCAGGTTGAAAATGAAGGAGGAGAGAGCCAATGAAACAGAAGAGGGACTAATAGAAATTACCTTAATACAGTAATGGGGGAAAAGATTGAATAATAATGATATAAAAAATGATAGCCACCAGGATTGTGGTGTATCAAGAGGCATAATATTCCTGTCATATGAGTCTCTGGGGAGAGAAGAAAGATTGTGGCTAAAAAATAACAATATTTGAAGAAATAATGCCTGTGAATGTACCAATTTAGTGAAAAGCATGATCTACATTCAAGGAACTATGCATTCTCGAGTAGAATAATTTTTAAAAAATATGCCCAGAAATATCATAATCTAACTACTGGAAACAAACGACGACAGAGAAAACCTACCCTGGTAGCTGGATATCCTGTCTAAAGTAGGAAGGCCAGATAGAAGTGATACAGTTTTTCCAGGCACTGAAAGAAATACATCTCAAGGAGAGAATTTCCACCCACAGAAAATATGCTTGAGGGGTTAAGGTGAAATAAAGGTATTCTCCCAGAAAGGGAACTAAAAGATGGTGTTGCTAATTGGCCTACTCCAAAGAAATTTCTTAGAAAAAAATTTTTTTCTGAGAAAAGGCGGCAAATGATACTATATGAATATTTATTATATTAGTGACTGGAGATACTACCATATTGGTAAGATGCTTGTCACATAAACATGAGAAATTGAGTTCATATCTCCAGCACCCATGTAAACAACAACAACAACAAAAATCAAGCAGGTGTGGTGCACACCTCCAATTCCAACACTTAAAGTTGGGGTGGTACATGGAGGCAGGAGGGTCCCTAGAGTTTACTGGCCAACCATTCCAGGCAGATCAATGAGCTCCAGGTTCAGTGAGAGATGGCTCAGCAGATAAGACCACTGACTGTTCTTCCGAAGGACCCAGATTCAAATCCCAGCACCCACATGGCAGTTTACAACTGTCTGTAATTCCAGTTCAAGAGGCCATGACACACTCACACAGGCATATGTGAAGGGAAGGCAGAATACTAATGTAAAGAAAATTAAAAAAAAAAAAAAAAAAAAAAGAGAGGCTGATTGAAGAATATACATAGCATCTGCCTCCATACTCACATTTATACAGAGGTTCAAAAATAACTGAACACAAATGTAATTACACACACATGAGAGAAAGAGAGAGAGAGAGAGAGAGAGAGAGAGAGAGAGAGAGAATTATAAATAATGACCACCAGACATGGTAAATATCTGGATTAAGTGGACTACATTTCAGAAGGTTTCACTATATGCTAACATAATACACAACAAGTCTGACACTATGAGGCCTAAGGACCTATACAGAATGGTAAAGATTTTGTTTTATTTTGTCTTTTGTCTTTTGATTGGTTATTTGTTTGTTTTCAAGGCAGGCCTTCTCTGTGTATCCCTGACTATTCTAGAACTTTATCTGTAGACCAGGCTAGCCTTGAGCTCAGGGTCTACCTGGCTTTGCTTTTCAGATTCTGAGAATGCAGGTAATGTGCTACAACACCCAGTGTTAAAAGTTTGGTTTTTTGTTTTGTTTTTGGTTTTCCATTTGAAGTGGTAAAATTTTGACTTTAAGTAGGCTGCAAGAGGTTAAATATGTATGCTGTTCACCAAAGCAACTAAAAAGAATCCCACACAAAGACGCAGGAAGCAGTACAGTAGATAATTTAAACTGTAATACATGGAATAAGCCATGTTCAAATATTGAAAATTAGGGTAAGACGCAGGAAATGAAATGAAGAATAAATGGTAATTATGAGCAAAGTAAATCATATGAAACATAACATTAAATATAAATGATCTTTAGACACCAAATAAAAGGCAGGTATCGCTACACAAAGAAAACGACGCAACTATAGTCCATCCATAATTTACTTCACAATGATAAAGGTGTGGTAAATGTAAATTATGATATGTTCATATATTGTGAAAGATATTAATGATAAAGTTATAGTAAAAGAAAAAGGATAGAAAAAAATACCATACAAAAACCTACTCCAAGGGAAGTTTGAGGGGCTGTATTGATGTAGAGCAAAGTAGATTACATACAAAAGAAAATTAGCATAGATGAGAGGAATATTGTACAAGTCTAATAGGACCAACTCACCAAGAAGGAATAGCATTTTAATAAATGTATGTATCTAATTACAAAATACATTAAGCAAAAGTGACAGAGAGAAGAAAAAACTAGATGGGTTCCAAATTACATTTAAGGACTTGAACATTTCTTTCATCAGTATTAGTGGGAGCTGCATTTAATAAGCCAGGCTTAAGCATTAACTAGCACCATCAACTTCGTCTGATCAACATTTGCAGACCATCCTACTAAAAGCAGTAAATTTGTATCTTCCTGTGAAGACATGAAAAGGTTCACCAAGATAAGTCCTTAAAACTATGCCCACTGACAATCATTGAATTCGAATAAAAAACAACAACCAAAGAAGACAAGGATATTTTTTACACTCAGAAATTAAATCATGTGTTTCAAATAGTTTATGGTTCAAAGGGGACCTGCCTGAGACATTCTTTAATTGAAAATGGATTATTTTTCATAACATTCAGATTAAAGTTTTCTCTCCCCCAGCTCCTCCTCACCTCCGTTCCCATCCATGTCCACACTCTTTCTGTCTCTCCTTGGAAAACCAACAGACATCTAAAGAAGAAGAAAAAGAAAAGAAGATAAAATGGCAGGTATCTAAAGAATAAGAAGGAAATAAGATAAAACAAACAAATCAGAATAGAACAAAAGAAGAAGAGGAGGAGGAGGAGGAAGAGGAGGAGGAGGAGGAGGAGGAGGAAGAGGAGGAGGAGGAGGAAGAGGAGGAGGAGGAAGAGGAAGAGGAAGAGGAGGAGAAGGAAAAGTAGTCAAAGGAAAAGTGCAAGAAACACAGACACAGAGACACACTTTTACACCCACAGGAATCCCATAAAAACTGGAAGTCACAAATATGCAAAGCTTCTGTAAGGTAGAAAACATCATAGAGAAGAGAAACTCCCATGATGCCACTGAACTTGTTTTCTGTCGGCATGTACTGTCAGGCATGGGCAAGCAAGTAAGGGTAGTTTGTATCCATCCCTAGGGAGACTCTGGTGTTCATTTGTAAGTGGTTATCAGATGGAAATACCTTCTGTGTTAGAGATGGGGGCTTGTGGCCACTTCTCTCCGTTGCAGGACCTCATCTTGCACAGACTCATACAGGCCCAACGCATGCTGCCAGTCTCTGAGTTCATATGTCTATAGGTTTGCTGTATTTAGAAGGCCTTCTCTCCTTGTAGTCCTCTGTCCCACCTGGCTCTTACAATCTTTCCACCTCCTCTTCCCCGGGGTTCTCTAAGCCCCAAGAGTTCATGGAGACATCCCATTTAGGACTCACTGTTTAAAGGTCTCTCACCCTCTCAACATCATCTCTCAAATACAGAGCTCCCTCTGTACTTGTTTCCATCTTTAGCAGAATGAAGCTTTTCTGATAATGACCAAGTAAGGCACTGATCTGAGTATAGCAGATATGTCATCAGGAATTATCTTATTGTTACATCCTTTAGCAGAACAGTACTATTTTGTCCCCCCCTCCCTAGTTCCTGGCCTATCTAGTCTCAGGTTCTTAGCCACCAGAGGAGTATAGGGGATAGGTTCCATCTTACAGAGTGGGCCTGAAATCCAATCAGAGATTGGTTAGTAACTCCCACAAGTTTTGTGTCATAATTGCAAAGCACATCTTGCAGGCAGGTACCATTGTAGATTAAAGGTTTTGTAGCTGGGTTGGTGTTCACCTTTTGAGTTTGGTAGTGAACACAGTTCTTTCAGTATCATCTGTGGGATGAAAGGGTCTAAGTAGATGCCAGCCTGATTTTTCCATTTTCAATGAGTTGTGTGCATGCTGTCTTCAGCAATAGGGAAGGTCTTACCATCATTTTGGAGGAAGTAATCAATAGCTGTGACAATGGCCTGGGTTGTTTCGGGGTCTTTGGCCAAAACTTCAATTAGATGTAACCAATTTCCAGAACTGGAAGTTTCATTTGATGACAAGAGATATCCAGTTGGGACATTGTCTTCTCCATTACTTGGTGATTTCATTTATCTTGCCTTCATATATGTATCATTTTGGTAAGCGTCTACTATATTGTTTCATGACTCTTAATTTTTCAGTACTTTAAACTAGATGTGCACAAAAATACAGAATGGCAAAATTTGTGGATGAAACAAAACAAGGTCTAGGAACTTATCGATGACAATAAGTGGTAGCGTTTGAAAAGAAGAAAGAGTGCAAATCGATATTTAATCTGACAATTGACGCAATTAGAAAACAAGAGAAAAATGAAACAAAGCATACAGAAGAAATATTATAGTAAAGATGAAAGCTGAAATCAATAAAACTGAAAATGAGAAAAATCAATGGAACTAAAAGCTGGATCTTTGACAGATCAATAAAATTCATTAATCTTTAGCATACTGGCAAAGAAAAAGACCAGGATGTACAAACGGCCAATGCCAGGAACAAGAGGGAGACATCATGGCAAAACCTCAAGATGAGAGAAGAATGACCAACTGAAATGGAGCAGACCATGAACCTAGCAATCTCAAAGTACCAAATCCACACAAATGGAATGGATAACCTCAACTGTCTTTCAACTACTAAAGAAGTTAGACTTATAGTTAAAAGCTCCACCCAGTCTCCCAACCTAAATGGCTTCACAAGCACATGAAGAAAAACATATAACACAAATTCTAGATAGTGCACTTCAGGAAAGAGAAGATTCATACAATTTCCAGCTTATTTTATAGGGCTGACATTACATTCATAAAAACCAGTCAGACAGTATAAAATTGCCATAGACTAAAATGAAAGCAAACAGGATTACACAGCATATAAAACTAGGAGTGCAACATATAAAAATTATATTCTGTATGTTGTAATATACAACTAGAAGTCAAAATTTCAAAAGTAATATAATTTATAATGTCTTCCCAATAATAAATAAAACTTGGGTCTAAATTTAACAACATTTTCAGGATCTGTGTGATCAAAACTACAAATGTCTGATTGATGAAAGCAGACCTAAATGGTTAGAATTCCATACTACATTCATGAATTGGAAGACACATAATTGTTAATATGTCAGGTCTCCCTAAATGGATCTACAAATATTATATAGTTTCCGTTAGAATTGTGGCAGGGGTTTCATAGAGAAAGGTGACTCTAACATTTGTGTGGAAAGACAAGGGAGTCAGAAAAGCCAAAATAAATTTGAAAAAGAATGTAAATAGGAGAGAAACACTGGCTGGTTGTGAAATGGCTATGAAGCTAGAGTAATCATATCTGGGCATGGAGAAGAGTTAAACACATAGCTCGATGTTCAGAGATAGAGCCACATAAGCGCAACCACCTATAAATATGATTGTTGGCAAATATACAAATAATTCGATGAACAAGGATAATACTTTCATGAAGAACACTGAAACTATTGGGTAACCAAATTCAAAAAGTTAAAATTAAAAAAAAAAAGACCCTTTGCCGTAAACCTCACAACCTCACACGTGATTGAAAAATCAATATAGAACTGATCATAGGTCTAAACTTAAAAATATCAAAATATTAAGATGTTACAAGAAAGGCCATAAATCATGGTTAAGCAAATAATTCCTAGGCATCTTATCAAAAGTACAACCAATTAACTTTAAAAATGAATAAACCACTTCATCGAAACTTAACAAAATTATATTGAAAAGGCATGCTGCCGTTGCGTGGAAGCATTTTCAGATAACATGTCTGATGGGATATGTATCCAGAGTACTTAAGTAATTCTTAAAGTTCAACAGTGAACCAATAATTGAAAAACAACTTCAGAGTGGTGCACCGTCCACAGACAGAAGACCTTTGGAGGAAACGCGTGCTGAAACTGAGACAAGGCATGCACAGCCTATTGGTAAGGATGGATAAAATATGGCCAGAGTGTGCACAAAGAGGAGGGTGTGTGTGTGTGTGTGTGTGTGTGTGTGTGTGTGTGTGTGTGTGTGTGTGTATGTGTGTGTGTGTAATATCACAGCCCCTCTGGAAAACAGCCTGGCCATTTTTCACAAGATTACACACGCATGCAGCATGTGTATCAGCAATCTCACTTCAAATGTAAGCTATCAGATAGGCAAGTAAACAGACTATATCCTTACAAAAGAATATTACTTTTATAAAAAAAGAAACACTCAGATAAGCCTCAAAGACAAATTAAGTGAAAGAGCTAATCTCTGCTGGTGACACACTGTGAGAGTCTATGTGTGTGAGATTTTCAAAAGGCCACGAGTTTTACTGGTTGGGACCACACTAGTGGCTTCCATTAGAATGATAGGGGAGGGATGTGACAACCATCGAAAGAGAAATGTTTACTTAATTTCTATTTGTTTCATTTTACTTTTGAGGCAGGATCTTACTATAACGCCTCTGTTGGCCTGGAATTCTTCATCTAAACCATGCTGGCTTCGAACTTGCTATGATACACCTGTTTCTGCCTCCTGAGTGCTGGGATTCCAGTCCCATGCACCACATCTGGCTACGGGTTAATGAAAAGAAAAATACATTCTAAAAACCCAGTGTAAACTGTGCCCCTATGCAATAACCTTTAACAAACACAACAAAGCACGAGCCAGGGTAACTAAAAGACAAGGAGAGCTGAGAGTTCTGAGAAGAACAATACCTCACATATAAGCTTTTCCATCCCCAGAGTGTGAGTCTCTCTCCCTACCCAGGGCTTCCACAAACCATGCTGAAAGGGGCCATGGGTACAGAGAGCATGTCTGTGCTGACAGTGATGGAGATGCTGACTGTCACTCAAGGAGGAAGACATAGTGTCAGCTGACCTCTCACCTGTGACAGCTCTACCATCCCTCATATGCCTGTGAGCCAGCCTCAGCTTCACCCTGCTCTTGTACACCTAAAAACTCTTTCACAGTGACACCTCTCACAAACGCCATCTTGTGAAATGATCCTTGTGCAATCTCCTTCACTTTGTGAAGGAGGAAATTGGTTACCATATTTCACTAAGATCAAGCCACAGAGAAAAGTACCACAGATGAGAACCCGTGACTTGTGTTGCTCATTCATTCATTCATTCATTCATAAAAAGATGTTTATTAAGTACTTGCATGGTGAAGAATGATAGTTTCTACCTAGCTAAATTCCATTTGAAAAAAGAAAAAAATGAAATAAATGTTTATGTTTTATGAATATTACATATATGTATAAATTTATTTTATGTACTATATAATATATATTTTTTCTTTCCATTTTTTATTAGATATTTTCTTAATTTACATTTCAAATGCTATCCCGAAAGTTCCCTCTCCCCTCCCCCCGCCCTGCTCCCCTGCCTACCCACTCCCACTTCTTTCAATATCTAACATTTTATATTTTATAAATTTATAAACTATATATTATACAAATATGTATTTATAGTTATATAATTATAAATATTACATAATATATAATATATAAAATTCTACATATAAGGTGTATATGTGTGTATATGTTATATATATATAATTTTATATATTGCACACACATATGGCCATAAGAACAGTAGCAGTTGTGACAGAGTGCTAGCTGTTAAAAGATCTAAGACATAATGGAGGAGATGTTGTATTGGTCAGATTCTTCATTGCTATGACGAAGTATCTGACATACACAGTTTAAAGGATGGACGGACGTATGTTGGCTCCCAGTCTCTGTGGTTTCAGTCTGTGGCTGCTGGTGGCCAGGAGCTTCTTCTCCATTGGATCAGTAGAAAACAGAGAAGAGTCCAGTTTAAGTTACTTGGTTCTACAGTAAGTCTCCTTGAACCTAGTAACAAATACGAGCAAAATATCAGGCTTTTAGATAATGATCCTCAGTGAGTGATAAATGTTTGGTGAACATATTTTGATAGACCAACTAGCAGCTGTGTCTATGGTTTTGAAGGTGAAAAGGAAGACAGGAGGAAACCCGAACATCCAGGGGTGACTGAGCTGGGTCGCCCATGCTCCATCTGGCTTCCAGTGGTCACCAGGGTTTTCCTCTGCTCTGTGCATTACTGTTTTCTCTCAGTGTGTTTTCTTGGGGTAGCACAGTTAGGAGCAGTGCCTGGAGGATAAGAAGAGAACACAGCCTAAATGGCACTGCAAGAAGTCATTATGATATGCTTTCCAAGGTGGTAATTACTACTCCAGCTTTTTATGTAAATCACTACTAGTATTTGTATTTAAACGACAACCTTTTTTGTTATTTGACACAAAATGCTTTTGGAGAACATCTGCCCACCATTGGGTTCCTCTCCAAGCACTCCTTGGAAGAGGAGGGAAAGGATGCATACATCAGGTGGTAATTTAGTGCTTGTGGTTAAGACCTTGAAAAGGATCTATTGTGAGGGGGGAGAAAGCCAAAGGGAATGAGATATGAAGCACACAGAATCATTTCCAGTTGCCCTTGTGAAACAAAGCTGGAGGTTCGCCTTAAAAGCAAGAACCTTCACAACTGGCCTCTTACAAAGCCGAGAGGTTACGGTTCACACTGGGCAACTGAGGTTCTGTGGAAGAGTGATTTGTGAATGAAGGGCTGCATGCATGCTAAAGGGAGACATGGGGAAATGTGGGAAAGCTGGGAGCCTGAGGGAGACCTTGGTAACTGATGTGGTAACCGTGGCCAGCCATTTCAGAGATCATTTAGAGGAAACTAGAAGGGAGATGGTCTTTGAGAAGGGAACCCACATCAGCAGACAGTGTCTGACACTGGTGGCTTGCAATCTTTAGCTACAGGGTGTGGCAGGGAGCAGGTGACTGGAATTGAATGCATTTGGAATATGAGTCGCGCACCATGAGCAGGGAGAGTCATTTAGATTCCCCTCGAGTCGGGCAAAATAGCTGTGACTCTGACAACAAGATAGATAAATTGTTATCCTGACAACTCAAAATCTGGCAAAAACTAGGGGCCTATTCCAATGGCAATGATAGAAACAAGTCAGGCTCGAACTCAGCCAGAGCTAGGTCACAAATATGTCTGGTATTATATGCAAAACATTCTTCAGCCATTCCTCTTGCAGTGCAATGAAGCTTAGAAACAGCAAGAGGTGGTATTTATATGACTGGAAATTTCATAGTGGCCGCAAGGACACCTGAAATCAAGAGAGTCAGTGGATAAATATGGATTTATCTTGTGTTCTTTTAAGTGCTATAATCTTAGACTCCACGTTTACTTTCAGAGAGACATAAACTTAATAACTTTTTCTCAGCCTTCAAAACAGCTCTTCTCCTCAAAACTTCAAGGTGACTTCTACTCTAACCCCCTGAACTGCACTGTCCACTCCAGAGACTATACTGCAGGCTTCCTTGCCCCACAGAGAGGGCTGGCTCCTTGCTTACTTATTCAGTATTAATTCCACCCCCTTTCCTTACAAAAAAAAACAAACCGTAAGTTTATTTGGCAACTCAGATTCTTTTGCTCAGTCATATACAAACCATGGCGATTCTGCTATTCTGTCTAACCTTTTCTCAGGTATAGACCTATGATACTGGGTTGTGTGCTAAGATAGGAGGAGGACTCCATTGGGAGGATTACGACATATAAAATACATGGGGCAAAGGGTGATCCAGTTGCTGGCCACTATCATATTCATGTGTATTAGAAGTTAACAGCCATCAAAGGTATTTGTCAATGAAAAGACAACAGAAAGACGAAGAAGACAGAAAGACCCAAGGCGTATACCCCATTGGCATCATGGGGTCATGAACCAACCCAACTGGAGTGGTCCCCTTCAGAACACTCATTGCTTGTCGCTGAGAGTATAACTGATAAACATACACATCTGTGTGCTTATTCTCCTCATGTTTGTTGTTACCCACAGTACTTGCTGTGCTCTAGGTGTCAATGAATGATGCATTCCTAAAGAAACAAAAGCATGCCTGGATAAAAAGATGTGCTACATCTCAATACAGGGATATGGACCACTCTCCTTCCAGGTAGGTGTGTGTCATCACTTGCTTCTACATACTTTTCCATGTCTCCTTTCCTTAACCAATCTATCTTCAAATTCTATTTACTTTCCATTCTAGATTTGCTCCAAAGCCACTTCATTTTGTCTTCTTCCCCCATTCAATTTCAAGTTCTATCCTCCCTTAACTCGACCAGTATCTCAAACTTCTCATCAGTTTCCTGGATTCTCCTAAATCTGTCTTGTACACTTCAGTCCAAGAAAAATCTCTCAAAATGCCAAATTCCCTACTTCCCCAATCTCTACCTTAGGCTGAAAGATGAAGACAATAACCTCAAAACTCCTAATGCTTAAGGGCTTGTAGAGTCTATGCCTTCCACCACTTGACACATCTTCTTGCCTTTGATACTCTAACAAGACAGGCCCATTGACTGTTTGAATGTGCCTCGCTTTGTGCTGTTCCATAAGTCCAGCAGATTTGGCCTCTATGTTTCCCCCTTTCATGCCTCAGCTCAATCTTGACTTTCTTAAGGAAGCCTTCTCTGAACTCACTAAGCAGGCAGCTTCCCCTACCATAGCCTTTACAAATATCATGGACCTCTCAGCCATAGTCAAGATGATCAGCCAAAGTGGCATGCCTCTAAAAGTGACTTGGGTGCTATTGATAATTACACCAAACAGTAAATATAAGCAGAAATTGTCCTGGGATAGTAAAATGTTTGACTGTCCTTGCCTTAAACTATGTTGTAATTTCTGTTTGCTAGCTATGAGCTCATTCATTAAATTTCTTTACCTCTGAACATGGACATAGACCATGTCTCATTGTCACGTTTTTAATGGCAGGCGCAGTGCCAGATTAAATAATAGACAATAAGTATCTGTAGAAAAAAAAAAGTTAGAACAATGAATATACAAAGTCAGTTCACATTTCATTTCCTATT
The DNA here is from genome assembly GCA_902729485.2 of Mus minutoides. Lineage (NCBI taxonomy): Eukaryota > Metazoa > Chordata > Mammalia > Rodentia > Muridae > Mus > Mus minutoides. The sequence continues at coordinate 816,980 of LR749909.1, forward strand.
ACTTTTTATCATTCTCCATAGACTAGTTTTTACATGGTAGACAATATTATTGCTTCTCATTTTTTAAATTTAGGGACATTTGATACAGCATTGCCTTATTACAGAATCATTTAGTCAACAAGTATCCACTAAACATCTAATGTGATTATGGCAATTCAAAAGACTCACACAACAAACAAGAGTGATCTTCTCCCAAAGACCTCAGAGTCCCATGTGGGAAAGAGCGAACCCAACTTGGATTTCAGACAAGTTTCCATCATAACAATTCCTAGCCAATCTGGAGGTGAAAGGATCCTTTTCAACTTTAATGTTTTTTTCCTCTACTCTGTCATCTCCTTGCCTCCTATTCCAAGGTCATTGCCCTCATGAGTTTCATTTCTTGGTAAAATCTAACTGCAGGAAACACTCCACTACTTCGTGGTAATTTTAGATCCTAGCAATATGTTAAAAATGATATTAATGCATATCAACCTGCAAGAAATAAATGGAAATCTCAAGGAGCCCGAAATTAAGTGCTATAAGCATAGAATCTGATCCCAAAGCTTCCCCATGGGTGCTTATCAAATTCAGTAATAGCTAGTAGTTTGGGTTTTAATATACAATCAGGCCAGATATGAGGCCGTGGGTCTTATGAGACACTGAATTAGAAGCTAATACCCCTTCATGAAGCTGTAATGCTCAAAGGGAAAGAGCCTGAGTAATTAGAGGCATTGGGGGGAAAGATCCACCCACCTTAACAGGGAAACAATGAAATTGGATGTTTTAGGCTACAAAGGGGGAATATATATATATATATATATATATATATATATATATATATGACTTCCAGAGGAATTAAAATTATAGGCTTCTGTTTCATTTGCTTGTTGAAGTGTATATGTCTATAGTAGTGTAGAAACTGTCAAGATGAGAAATTTACATAGAAATTAATCCTGGGACAATGATGTCACTGGAGTACCCAGAAGACTGACCAGAAAAATGATTACAGAGGGATACATCTACATCCTGGGCCACACAGGATTTTCATAGGTAAGTTACCACGGAGGGATGGCCCTATAGCACAAGACATAGGCACACAAGCAAGATAAGAACGCAATCATCTTCAATATTGGAAGTATCATTAGGAAAAGATGGTACCCTGAGGAGAATCCCCCGAAAGCCAAGTCTGAGATGGAGATTTACAGGCAGGAGGTGTCTGGAGAATGCTCTGTGGAACACCATTAGGGACATGAAAAAAAGTAGACTTGATGAGGAAATGATACAGTAATCCAACTGCAACAGAGGCCTCAGCTAATCCTGCAGGGACCTCAGTTTCTAGAGAGGGCCCTTAAGCATTATCACAAATTGGAAGAATTAAGCTAGGCCTGTATTTCCTAATATCAGCTAGGCATTAGTACTAACTACCCTGGGAAGAAGTCATAAATCTGGAGAAATTGGCTCTCTTTGGCCAAAGACAGTTTTGAGAAAGATCTAAAAGCAAGGCACCAGCAACCCTTGTGTGAAAAGAAGCTAACACTTTTGTTCTTATCAAAGTAGATGGACGGTGGGGGCTCGGAGCAGCACTGAACAGCGCCCACTACAGCCTGCACCCTTAACTTAAATGGATCATTTACTTCTGCACATTGTATTTCGTTCTGTCTCAAAAGAATGTATCTTCGGAGTTCTGTTTGTTCTTAACCCTTAGCAACCTTGGGTAAATATACTTACTGGAGAACATTGGCAGTCGTTCATGTTGCAAGTAGCTTCACAGGCACGACCCTTCTCATTGCTGTTATCCATTCTAGATCTCTTCCTAATCACTATTATCTTAATAGGTTTGGTGAGGAAAACTTTGAGGACACAGGCTCTCTATTAGCTCGCCCTTCTAAGACTGTGTTGGCTGTACTTAGCCACTAAAAATTGGCAGCAGAGTCTCAAGACATGTGCCACTGGTCCATTTGAGTGTGAAATATACCTTTTTTTTCTTCACTGGGGACCAGTACCAGCACCAGCTGTATCTTCTCCTGAAGTATACACTACCTCTGCAAGTAAGGCATGGTTTTTTCCTGGATGCTAGCCTCTTGAGATACAGTCTTGTAAAACATGGTGCAGCCATAATTTAAAGTAAAATGGAATGGTTATTACCCCCTCCAGGAGCGGCCTCACACTCTGAGCATTAGAACATCTAATTAAACTTCTTTTCAAGTTGCCATAACAGGAAAAATAAATTTTGTTAGTAGGGTTATTTTAAGTGGTACTAAGATAAAAAAAAATGGCAAAAATGGAAAAGCAGTTAAGAAGCTTGACAGGTAGAAAGTGAAGATCCAATGTGTGTGTGTGTGTGTGTGTGTGTGTGTGTGTGTGTGTGTGTGTGTGTGTGTTTGTGTGTATCATATGTAATATTTACCTCCTCAAATGAACACTTCAATAATGGTATGGGCTGGAAAACAACCAAAAAGGAAATACAAAATATGGGCTAAACCTAACAATCAAAATTCAGAGCTACTCAGACAATCCAGTTGTAAAAACAAGTATATTAAAAACATAACGGCATGAAAGACAAATAAAATTTATCAGGCAATTTCTTCCCGAAAAGAAAAAGTCATTATATTATTTTTATCAAATAAATTGGTCTTTTTATTTTAAAAAAAATCACAATTTTAAGAACAAATAAAGAAGGTAATTTAGGAAAGTATTTACTAGTAAGATGTATGATCTTAAATACATACACACTTATCATCATAAAACTATATGGAATTCAGGGCAACCTGCCTCAGAACTGTATGAGGTTTTGTCTTTTTATAAGGTTTGCTACCTCAGGAAAAGGAGGCCCAAGTTTAAGACAGTGGTTGTTGGGTCAATTTAATCCTAACTATTCAGATGCAAGGTTAATTTATAAATATATTCTGGAAAGTGAATAAATAGATCTTTTTTTGTCTTGTTAGGTTTGTTTGCCAAGTGCAGCTGTGTTTATGAAGCTGAAGTTTTGCTTACTGATTCTAGGAAGTGGATTCAGTAAATGATTTATGGAATTGAGCTGAACTTTTTGTAAGGAAACACAAGCCTGTCGTCAAACACTCATGCACCATGGTGGACATTCTAGGTGGGTTTCCTATTAAATGGAAATTATTTTTTCAGAAATGTGGATTGGCTGGCAGCCCCACAACAGAGCCAAGGGCTGGAAATAAGGATGATACTTTTCATGGGTGTTGCTCTGTCTCTTTGTTTGTTTCTGTTTTGCTTTTGCTTGGCTGGGAGTTTTTTTTTTCTTTTTTTCCTTTAATGAAAATAAATCTCACTGGCATGGTTTTTATACAAGCACAGTCTCAATCAAAAAGATCTTCCCTTGGATTAGTATTCTAAGAGAACCTCCCAAGTCTAGTTGTCAGTATCTATTTACCAAGTTAAATGATCTCTTCTTTGGGGAATGTTGGCTCTTCCCCTTGTCCTTTACAAATAAAAGTGAAGTCAAATAAATGAACAGGGCTTAAAATCAGGCAGGGTTTTATAGCTGGTAACATTGAGATAAGGCTGATGGGGGTTGGCAAGAAAAAATGGAGAGAGTGAGAAAGACCAAGATGGGAGAGAGGGAAAGCAGACACACAGAGGCCTCCTCAGGGGGAGCAGCCTTGGGAGGGGTGCTGATAGGCTCTTGATGGCCTTGCTAACGGGGAGATTTGACTGCTAAATTTGACCTTGCTCTCAAGTAATTGATGAGACGTAACATTATCATCAGAATGACGGTAATGAGCTGGAGACCCGCTTCTGCCTGTGGAGGTTGGAGAGAAAAGAGGCTGTGAGACACAATGCATTACTCAGGCTAAAGAGAGCAGTGAGGAAATTCCTGTTAGGAAAGCTTTGGTGGGGTTGTCTGAGTACCGTGGACTCAATTCTTCCATATCGGAAGCATAGGAAAACTCAACCAACAATCTTAATCTACACTTGGCAGTGAATGTTCCTTGAAAGTCTCCTTCCTGTCACAAAGAGCTGAGTCTCTCACCAATCCCTCAAAATCAGGTTGACCATCTAGTTCATTACTAGGGTCTGTCTTAATTATACCTTCTGGTGCTACTTCTCTGTCGTTTGAAAATACCAAATATCTTCCTAACTGTGGTTTCAGAATAAATTAACTTCTTCGTTTCTGCTTTCCTTTCACTCCTTCTTGATGGTTTCCCGTTGAAGGGAGGAAAAAAAAAAAGCAATGCTTGTGTTTTCAGCCACAGTGATTTCACCAGACACCCAGCCATTACAGCCTTCCAGCTCTGATCTGCGGTTTGTCTCGTGAAATGAGATTTCAGTCGTGTGTGTTTGAAAAGCTCTGTCTCTACAGCTTTGCTCTGTGCTCGCAAATATTCTCACTAAGTCTGGAATAGAAGCAATTCCTCATTGTTCCCTGTTCTCTCTCTCTCTCTCTCTCTCTCTCTCTCTCTCTCTCTCTCTCTCCTTTTTGTTGGTGTCTTACTATTAATTTATGGTAATAGATGAGCAGAGCATTCTCTCCTGTCATTCACAAGTTGACCTCCTTAGTTGTGGTTTTTCTGGATCCAGTGCACAGTGTGTAAGCACAGTCAGTCTTGTCAACTCTGAAGGCCGGTGCCCACTGAATTAAGGCTCAAAAAAACAAAAACAAAACAAAACAAAAAACCCCTAAAGCCCAGAACTTGAAACACTAGGGTTGTGAATTCACTTGAAAATCTGGTGTCTATCACAATGATAATCCTTTCTCAGAAAATTGGAGTAATTAAAACTTTTTTTTTACTGAGCACAAGTCTAGCCTTAGTGTAACCGACCTCTGTATAGATAATATTTATTAATATTCAAGCATATACAATCACCCCTACTTCCTCATTACTATACAGCTCAAAGACCTGATACAAAAACCTTTCCTAAGTCTGTTGGATCACAAGCCCAAATCCTGCCATCAGTCTCTCCTAATCCTGTCTCACTAAGATGCCAATATTGTTTCCATGGTACCCCTGCTTCCCTGCTGAGACAGGTAATGTACCAAATTTGTGTGACTTATAGGTGTGCATGTGGTGCTATTCAGCTGGAGGATATTGACAAGGGTCTCCAACATCCCATTCTTCCTCCATACCTAAGTTGTGCCAGCCACTTGGAGCTGCTAAGGCCTTCTGGCTGTGGGAATGTATGGGTGTGTATCAATCATGGCACCCAGGACAGTACACACAATGGGCTCAGTGAGTTCACAATGGCATTGTCTACAGATGATGAAACATCAGAGGCTAGTAGAATCAAAAACCTGTTTCTACCTCGATGTCTGAAGGCATAAGAATGAAGAGAGGTTGCCAGAAAAATCCAGGCATTCTCAAAGAGGAGCCCCAACAGAAACTTGGCCTTCAGAATAGACATATGGCCCTTCCTGACTGACTGGCCATTGATGCAAGAGTCAAGGGAAACAAATGCTCTAACTTCACTCTTCCTTCTCCTCTCAGTCTTTTTTTTTTTTTTTTTTTTTTTTTTTGGTGTTTTGAGACAGGGTTTCTCTGTGTAGTCTTGGCTGTCCTGGAACTCACTTTGTAGACCAGGCTGGCCTCGAACTCAGAAATCTGCCTGCCTCTGCCTCCCGAGTGCTGGGATTAAAGGCGTGTGCCACCACTGCCCGGCTTTCTCAGTCTTCTTCCCAGCACCTTTATAGAAGACACCCACAGTCAGAGGGTGCCTTGAGCCCTTATTCTATTCTACCTCAGCATCTATTTTGAATGTAGCTCTAACATTTCAGTGCCAGAAGCAACGCTGAGTCACCTTTGACATGGTTTCCATTTTCCACCTCCTCTCTGTAGCTCAGTGTGATAAGTCCAGATAACCTGCCTTCTGTGGTGTCTCCTGATGGCACTTCCCTCCAGGACATCTGGAGACGACCCGCTTGACTGCCTCACTGACCCTCACTCACAGTGACAGGCCACAGTAATCGCCTGTCACCCACAGTATGACTCCACAGGACTGTTTGCTGTAAACCCACCAAGTAGACTTTCCTGAAGGAAGCCTGCTCAGGTAGTGTCCTAGACCCTAAGGCCTTAAGCCTGTAAGTTGGTCTCTGTCATCCTCCTTCCACTTCTCCCTTCCCCCATTTCTGCTTTCTTCTCTTCCCCGCCCTCTGATTGACAGTAGAGCTTGTTCCATGGTTTCATATGTTTTCTTGTGCTTCTGTATCTGTGTATCACCTGACCTACGTATATGAACCTACCTTACTGCTGAGTGTTCTCATATGGAGTGGCTAGCTTGGCAGGAATAAACAGGCCACAGCTTCACTGAGGACTCTGTAAATGCATCTGCCAGTTTAAATAAGCGTCCTGTGAAAGAAACACCTGGCCACAAGTCAGATACCTAAGCCATAGCCAGGTGTCAGCAAGAAGTATCCACAGAGAGCACATTGTCAATATCCATCACCACTCCTAGTGGCGCCCCATCTGGGCAGGGCCAAAGTTTACACCTCCTCTGCAGGAAGAGATGTCAAAACCAGATCAACAGCCAACAACGTGCAAGGAAAGCCCATAATGCGGTTTGTATAGTCAGCCTCTGGATGTAGTGAGCAGGCAGCAATGGAGGTCACGGTGCTTACTCATACTCAGGCTGTGTTTTCTGCCCTGTGGATATTGGTGTCATCAAGTGTTTTCAGTCATCCACACACCCTAAATACAAATGCAGTTTTCCCAGAAAGTGAACTTGGATGCTTCAAAAAGACTGATAATGCTGAAAGGGCCCTGATATAGCTGTCTCGTGGGAGGCTATACCAGTGCCTGGCAAACACGGAAGTGGATGCTCACAGTCAGCTATTAGTTGGAACACAGGACTCCCAAGGAAGGAGCTAGAGAAAGTACCCAAGGAGCTGAAGGGGTCTTCAACCCTATAGGTGGAAGAATAACATGAACTAACTAGTTCCCCNATGGAAGAAGATGGCCTAGTTGGCCATCATTGGGAGGAGAGGCCCCTTGGTCATACAGACTTTATATGCCCCAGTACAGGGGAACACCAGGGCCATTATGTGGGAGGGGGTGGGTAGGGGAGCAGGGCGGGGATGGGGGAGGGTATGGGGAAATTTCTGGATAACACTTGAAATGTAAATGAAGAAAATATCTAATAAAGAGAAAAAAAAGACTGAGTAGCAACATCAACAACAATAACAGAAAAGAAACTTGGTGGGCCGGATACTGCTTTAAACCTTTGTGTCTTTTGAATTAGCTTCTTACTGCTGCTATAACAAATTGTACTGTTCCAAGATGGGTCTTACAAACTTATGTTAAGATGTCAGAAGGGTTACATTCCTTCAAGGATCCTCAGGGAAGAAATTATTCCTGCTTTTTGCAGCTTCTAGAGGCTATTCACACCCCCACAACTCATGTCCCCTTCCAGTAACCACATCATTTCAAACTTGGTTTCCATTATTTGGCCTCCTATTCTGATTCTCTGTCTGCCTCTGTCTGTTTCTGTCTGTGTTTGTGTCTGTCTCTCTGTCTCTGTCTCTGTCTCTGTCTCTGTCTCTGTCTCTGTCTCTCTCTCTCTCTCTCTCTCTCTCCTACTTCCCTGTGTCACCTAAAAGGATCCCCATGACTGTATCTGGAAACCCATTATGATGTTCCCTGAAAACACTAACCCTGTCTACAACGTCTCCACCAGAGGGTAATACATACATGGGGTCCTGGGATGAGGATCTGTATTTCCTACAAACAAGAACCTTCTGCATCTCGGGTTATTACTGTTGTCTAGCATTCAGACCCTGATCCAACATTAACAACAGACCCCACACCATCTTTTGTAGTAAAAGGACCCCGTTAAAATCACAGAGCAACTCATGGCCGTGCTTCATCAGCTTCTCCAATCCAGAAGTCATCTCCATCTCTTCCTGACACTCATGACATTGACAATTCTGATGACAGTGGGCTAGCTATTTTGTATGATGTTCTTTAGCCTGTCCAATGATCCCTCATGCTTTTACTGAGCTACATCATATAACTGACGCTGTGTTCCTTTCTGTGCATGGATCAGTGTCTGAGTATGTTTTATTTGTCTCACCATGGAAGATACCCACTTCCTCATTCAGATCATCTAAATAAACTCAACACTTCCTATACAGCTAATGTTTTCCCCTCAGGGTTAGTGGCAATTGGTGTCTGTTTTTATGGGTGTGGGCACATGAACAAGGATTCATGCCACAACAGGCATGTGCTGGTCAAAAGACAGCTGGTGGGAGTCAATTTTCTTCTTCCACTGTAAAGTTCCAGGGTATTGAAAGCCTGCTGTCAGGCTTGGCAGCAGGTTTTGTCCCTGCTGGCCCGTTCTGCCTGTCCTGTGAGAAAGAACTTTGAAAGGACATTCTCACACTGATCCTCACCAGTCTTTCAGCCCCATCTTTATGTTCTTCTTTAAGATTTTATTGGTAGGCTATCATCTATTAAAGTACAGACTTTTCAGTACAATGCCCTTCAGACTAGATTGTTATTTCCCTTGTTTTTGGCACTCAAGATGACTTGGGCTTTTCTGTGTCTTCCTTGTTTACACCTTAGATTCAGCTATTTCTTCATTTTCGGGCCCTTTTAGTAGAAAGTAGTTAAACAACATTTGGACACTATGTGTATTCACAGTCTTAGTCCTTGTAGTGGACAAGGGTAAGGAAGCCTTGTTACATCTCTTTTATTTTTCTTTCTACTTATATTTCTACTTCATAAATACATCTACTGCATCTGATACAACCTTTCCTAAAACAGATTTTATCTGATCATAGAAATGAGGAGGGGGGCGTCTAACTAGGGATAAAAGAGATAAATACAGAAAAAGAAAGAAGGGCAAGGGAGGGGGGAAAAGAAAGGAGGAGGAGGGCTAAAGTAACAATAAAGATGTCTGGGAAAGTCATAAGGAATCACACTATTAACTATCTACCTAAAAAATAACCAATCATCCATATATATATATATATATATATATATATATATATATATATATATATATATATNAAATTTTTAGAGGTTTACAAGGCTTCCTCCAAGAGCCAAAGACCCATCTAACAAAACCCCCAATATCAGGTATGAGAAGATTCCTTCAGTTGGTGAGGTTTGTCCAACAGACTCCCAAACATTGCAGACTATTGCTGTCCCCTTGGCTGTCCCCTTGAGGTGTTATAAAGTTTCTGTTGCTTAAGACATCATGCACTTCAGACACAGAGTCCAGAGGCCCCTGACCTGAATGGCTCCTCCCTTAGGACTGGCTTTCATGGTACCAGAAGGTACCATGCAAGCTTCTAAAGGAGTGAAGCAACCAATCATCCTACCCGGCTCTGTTGCACACGAATCACATCCATGACCAGTGTGGTACTATAATCCCAAGGGTTTGTTAAGCAGGAGGAAGGCAGAGCTGCTCTGACTTTAATCTATTCCCTGGGGTTATGTCATCCATCCTATCTGACGTGGGACTGAGGCAAGTTGCCTAACCTCTGTGTGCCTCAGTTATCCTTTCTACAGAAGGATGGCTTTACTCCAAACCAGGAGTCAGCCATTATCTTCAAAGAGCCTTGGATCTGTTTAGTGGGAAATGTATTAACAGCCAAGGTTAAGCACTGGGCACCCCATTCCATTTGAATAGTTGCTGCTTTTAAGCCTTCAAAACAGCAGAATACAAATGTTCACTGCATACATGTTAGTTTCTTTTTTCTTTTCTTTCCTTTTTTAATGTTAAAGATTTACTTCTTTATTTTATGTACATGAGTGCTCTATCCACATGTACACCTCTGCATTCCAGAAGATGACATCAGATCCCATTACAGATGGTTGTGAGTCACCTTGTGGTTGCTGGGAATTGAACTCAAAACCTCTGGAAGAGCAGCCAGTGTTCTTAACTGCTGAGCCATCTCTCCAGCTCCATATGTATTTGTTTCTGCAACTACTCATTTGTCAAAGAAACCATAGTCACGCTGGTATCTTGAATTCCAAACCAGCGCTATGAAGGTTATTTTAAAATGCTGTATTTTTGTAACTCCTTCCTCTAGCCTTGAATAATCTAGTTCTCAGTATCTTTAATATGTTTATTTAGTTGATCAATTATAATGCATCAAGCCAAACTCTTATTTCTACTACCATTGGCTCCCTGTGTGGACCGTGTCATCCTACATTATCTCAGCTTGGTCACCTCTAAATCCTAAGGGGCTCTGGCATCCCAGGCTGGGTCACCTTCACCCTTGATCTTCTTCTTAGACTCTGACGCACAACACCACACTTTCCATTGACAATTTCCTCAATGTGTTGCGCTCTCAGTCTCCATGCAGCTCCAGTCCCCTGCACTTGCACAAGTGTTACCTGCCTACCCAGGCTCCAACACATTCTATCAAGTGGCCCTGCAGCTCTCCACACAAGCTTCAGTCCACTGCGGTCTCATGCCTTTCCCACCCTGGTTTCTCCTCTCTTTTTAGAATAGATGCCAATCTTTACTAATTAAAGAATTCAGGACTAAATTAACAGAAGGGAACGTCTGCATCATCCCGACAATGACTCATTTCTTTACGTATGATCTTCAAAGAAGAACCATATCTATATTTATATTTATAAAGAAAAACTTGTCTATATTTATCAACAAAGTATATTGCCATCAAAACCTCCAGTCTCTTCAATCAAATATTCAATGTTATAATTGTCAAGATCATTAATTAACACTTGTATTGATTTTTTTATCTTATTTCCTCATTGCAAAGGCTTTACCTTCTCTGTCTGTGATAATTATCTCCTTATGTATTTTTTATATATTCTAGAAAGCCTGGCACATTTTGTATACTACACGATCAGTGTAAGCTTAGAACCAGACTCACTTTTAAATCATTCTGATTTGTTTGCTCTATGAATTTGGGCAACTTAATATGCATTAATATGCCTCAGTTTCTTTAACTTTAAAATGGGTAGTGATATTTAATTTACTTTAAGAGTTATTAATTACAATTATGTAACAGTAATCATATACATATGTATATATGATGTAATTAACGTAATAAAGTGTTCTTTAAATGTCGATTCCTACCACTGCTTGGTTGTAGTGGTGGTTTGAATAGGAATGGCCCCCATAGACTTGAATACTTAGTCCATAGGGAGCAGCATTATAGGAAATATGGCCTTGTTGGAGTAGGTGTGGCCTTGTTGGAGTAGGTGTGGCCTTGTTGGAGTGGGTGTGGCCTTGTTAGAGTAGGTGTGGCCTTGTTGGAGAGAGTGTGTCAGTGAGGGGAGGTGGGCTTTGAAGGTCTCAGAATCTCAAGTCTGACCAACATGTCTCCTTCTGCTGCCTGTGGGTCAAGATGTAGAACTCTTATCTCCTTTCCAACCATGTTTTTCACCATGATGATAGTGGATTAATCCTCTGAAACAGTAAGCCAGCCCCAATTAAATGTTTTTTCTTTATAAGAGTTGCCAGAGTTATAGTGTCTCTTCACAGAAATAGAATCCTAACTAAGTCATTGGCAAAGCTCTCTATGAGATTCTGTGCCCCACTCACCTGTCGGATTACCTTGTTATTCTTTTCCTTTGAAATCAGAGGCTATGTGTGAGAACTTACAGCTGGCCAAAACTTCTGACGTCATCAGTCTTCAATAACAATGGGTCTGAGGAGCTAATTTGTTACTGAACCTTAAATAAGTTCATCAACTTTTCTGTTTTCAAAATCATTGACTGGACACTCAAACTAGATTTCCCTAAAGGATTTCTATTCTGTTTCCGGATTGCTCTCAGGTCCTTTGTGCTATCCTGATGGTTTTCTCATTATCCCCAACAAAGGAAGTCAGAGGCATCAGTTCTGAAAATCTGCCCCATTCTACACTGCATTTACCCAGAGCACATCCTGCTTCACTCCTGTGAAAATCCTCCTGCCTCAGTAGGCTCACCTCTCCACACCCGACCAATTATTACCTAGCACTGGGGAATCCCTGTTTCCTCTGTATTTCAGGAGAAGGAGAACTGTAAGATCCACAAAGAGTTTATTGGGGAATCTACATCTGTTGCCATCTAAAAATATTCTGTGGCATCCTGCCTTCTATTATTGAACCACTTTTGTTGAAACAATTCCTTTTCTTTCAGTGATTTTATTGTAGTTCCACAGCGTTCGAGCCTTCCTTTGATTACAATGAAAAGACTTGTGGAGAGTGAAGCCTGCATCTTATAGTGCAATGAGATGGAAAATCTTACCCTTGCCCCCATGACAGCATAGTCAAATGAGAGGCTGCATTGGACTAATCATTAGACTGCAGACCATGCAGGCAGAGTGTAGAATGGTTTCCTTTTGAGGATGTAATTAAAATCATTACTTAAAAATAAACATTGTGACATCGTGAATAAGCTATTTTGAGAAGTGTAGAACACCTATGAGAATTCAAGGTTCCATAAGAAAGTATCTCTTCATGCACACGTGTAAGCTTGCTGATTTCAAAAATTTAAAGGAATCTACCAGTCTCCTCGCTAATAACAATTTTTTTACAGTGGTTTGAAATGTGAAGTATATCAAAATCATTTAATACTTTATAGTATTTTGTATTCTCTTTTATCCAATAAGGATTAAATACTCACGTCTATGTGCTTTGTTGGTTATTTCTATAATTAAAGCAAATACATATAGGCTGAACTGTTTGCAATATAAAGAATTATTCTCCTGGGTCCTGCTTATATTCATTCTTTTTCTTCTACATTAGAATAAAAAAACATTCATCAATGACTCTGCAGTTGCACTAGTATTTAGCATGCGCATATTATCTCCTCATATTCCATTGCAGCCTTCCAAATGCACCCATGTGCATGTGGGTATATAGGCATCCGCCCACATCCACAAACACACACACATATACAGACAGCACTTAGAATGGTGTCTGAACATATTTATTCATAATTATATTCTAGGCACTTTCCACAACACAGAAAATTTTGCATTCTTCTGTGGAACCTGCAAAGAATCCGTGCTAATGTTTGGAGTCTTAAAGCAAACTGTAATCTTATAAACAGTGAGGTGAACCTCAGAGGCAGGAGTCTTTGATATGCAGCATAAGTGAAATGCTGCATAATATAAAATGATGGTGCTATTAATCCTTCGGCACTCATAGTACCCAGCCCCCTCTTCGCTATTGATACCAACACCATTGTCTCTGGCTTTAAACTTCATCAGTATGCAAACGGAGTGTCACTATGATGGGTGGTAACTTGGTTGGATGCACTTTCTACATTTCTGGCAAATGAGTATAATTATTTTCAGAGCTGCGGGCAACTCATGCATGTTTTATCCCCCATCTGGACCGGCACGGTACACAATAGTGATAAAAGATGATTTTCCCCCTTGGATGTTCACAGGCCATCATTGACACAGTCCTGATGAAATGGCCATGTATCCCTTAGCTGTTCTATAGCTGCCACAGCTTGACAACAAAATTATTTCCCCATAGTACTAAAACACTTCAAATATTCAAGCCCTCTGTGCATATATTTGTGTTTTGAAGCATTCAGCGTTAACATAATGTGGTAATTTATAAACTGACAAATTAACTATGCAGAAATCACAGAGAGGCCTTATGAGGTCTGCAAAGCAGCACAGAAGAAGGCTGCAGCTTTTTGCGACCGGTAATAATAATAATCCTATCAGCTGTCTCGGATTGCCCAGCCTCCCATTGTTAGAGCTGCTTGCTCTGAAGCCTGCTGACTGTAGGTGATTTCACCAGAACTGCCTGTCTCCAACAACGCCAGCATCTTGGCTGGCTCCAAGCTTCCCAGGGCCAACCCACTCTAAAACCGGGGCTGATGGGCACCAGACACCAAGCACAAGCTGGCCATATTGACCACTTAGAGGCACGCGTGTGAAACGGGATCTGGTGACTCTAAGCTTTGCCTTCCAGACAAGAAGTGAATTTAGGACCCGCCGAAGCAAAAGCATCCAAACTGAGATTGTGCACATGAAGGTAGATCAGCCTTCTTTGTTCGGTGGGTTATAAAATGATTGTAATGATTAAAATCCGTCATCTTGCTAGCCCATTCTGGCAAAGGCTGGCGATCCTTACAGGCCACTATTGATCCTCAGGCAGACAGCTGAAGGGTAGCGGCATTCATCACAGGGCGCAAAAAGCACATTTTCACTTTTATTGTATTAGCTTAATTCTCTTTCAGATGGAATTAAAGACTGATTTTGCTAGACCAAAGGGTGAGCTGCGCATCTCCTGCTGCCCCCATCTGTCTAGTGTGCGGATTCTTAGAAGGCAGGATTCATTTTTAGAGGCAAGAAAGTAGAAATCGGTTATAAAAACACAGAACATTCCTTCACGATCTGCCAAGCTAGTCTCACTTCTTTCGTCTCCCACTGCACCGGGCTCCCCACTTCTCTCCCTCCACCCCCACTCCCCACGTGGGCACACTTGCTCTCTTGCAGATTCACACATGCAACACACACACACACACACACACACACACACACACACACACACACACACACAGAGTTCTTTAAATGGTATGTACCATTCTACGAGGCCTACCAAACATCAGACACTCTTTATCAGCAGTTGTGCTGGGGTCTCTATGGCAACAGTATAATAGATTTGCCCTTATTCAATCCCAGAGGCCACATTGAAGTGCAATGCAAAATTTGCTGGGGCCTGAATTCCTTTCAAGCCATGGCTCATGTGTCAGGAAACAAGTCAATGCACAGGCAGGCCTGCACATAAAGATGGAAAAGAACCTTCTCTCTCCACTGCTGTTCCCTCACAGTGACATTCAGAAGCCCAGAGTCTTCTAGATCTCATTTCTGTCTCGTTTTCTAGTTATTAATTCACTCCTTTAGGTGGAGAGGAGGGTGGGGGGAGGGGAGCACCATGCTTCGCAATAATAAACCACCAACAAAAGTGCAAGCTAGCTGCATGAAAACGAAGCATGCATCTCAGACTCCAAGGTTACGTAGGATCCAGTATGGCTGAAGCCTGTCACATCTACAGACGGACTGCCAAGGTGTGATATACCTCCGTGATGAGCCAGACAGAGCGGCTCGGGCCACCTTGCCACACAAACTGGAGTGGTGTTCTTTGATAGTCTAAGCAATCTTCCCCCAGAGAAAGGAACACAGAAGGATGGACACGTGCCCTCTCATCCTAGATCCAGCCTCAGCAGGTAGGTAGAACTCCCCGGAGTTCACACCTGAAGTCGACAGTGGCTAAAACAAGCGCAGCTTAAAAGTTAAACAATCATTTGTTTCAGGTTTATTTTAATCATGAGCTTTGAGACTTCCAAGATGATTACTTTGTGGGTTAATTATTTTCTGTAC
>LR749909.1:832328-846132 GCA_902729485.2 Mus minutoides
GAGAGAGAGAGAGAGAGAGAGAGAGAGAGAGAGAGAGAGGAGGCTTTGCTCAGACAAAGCCTGGTTAACAGGAGGGCAGTGGTTTTCATACATTAATGTGTGTAAAACTCATTTTTTCAAAAACACACTATTCCTTGAAGCGTAGGCCTAGAGGTTCTGGTTCAGTAGGTCAGAGCTAGGAGGTTAGGTCCAGGAATTTCCATTCCCAGCTAACTCAAGACAAAACCATTGGTCCAAAGACCATAGAGTGAGAACCAGATAGTCAGGGCTGACCTTGAACTCACGGAATGAAGCAATCTTCCTGATTCAGTCTTTAGAGTAGCTGGGGACCTGAATATGTTTTAACACAAGGCTAATGTCCATGAGATAGACTTTCTTGACTTCTGACTCAAAGGTTGTTTTGAATGTTTGTCATGATGTCTATGTTTTTCTTGAAAGCACTAATTATTAACCTTTAGCCCCTTCTCCAGCACACAGACCTGAATTTCTTCCAGCCCCTGGAATAAGACAGGATGGGAGCTGTGGAAAAGCAAAAGTAAAAAAGCATCAGGAAATCCAAATATTTTCTCAAGAATAGGTCTTGATCAATAGTCTTTGGATGAATATATGAATGAGTAAAGGTGTTACAGTACCAAAGCTTCCAAACTCCAGGTAAGGAATCATAAGCACGAGTGCCACATACTGTCTTACATGTGATTTTTACAAGTGGCAAATGGGCTTTGTGAGGCATGTGGAGTCAATAATATTGTGGACTCTTCTAGGAGGCTAAAATTAGTCTGAGGGTCACTGTGTAGAATGCAAAATTTAAAACATGTCCAGGTATGACATAGTTGCTTGAACCTGGGAGTTTAGGATCAGCCGGGAGAGTATGGTGAGACCCTCATCTCAAAAAACACCTATTAAAAATATAACTATTAGCCGGGCGTGGTGGCGCACACCTTTAATCCCAGCACTCAGGGGGCAGAGGCAGGCGGATTTCTGAGTTCGAGGCCAGCCTGGTCTACAAAGTGAGTTCCAGGACAGCCAGGGATATACAGAGAAACCCTGTCTCAAAAAACCAAAAACAAACAAACAAACAAACAAACCAAACAAAAAAACAAACTATATATATGTATACTATATATATATATACTATATATATATATATACTATTATCTATTTTGATAGTATGAGATCACATGTGTATATGCGCACATGTGCATTCACACACACACACACACACACACACACACACACACACACACGCAAATTAAATAAATAGAGGCCATGAATCAGAGATAAAAAGCAAAGGACAAGAGTTGGAGGGAAGAAAGCAAAGGAAGAGAATGATGTAATCATCTTTTCATTCCAAAAAATTTTTTAAAGACACACCAACTTATTCTCTACTAAACAACATAAAAGTTTCTGTTCCATGTTTAAAGTCTGAAGTCACATGACTTCATTTCCTATGCCTGTTGATTTGACTCTAAAATCTGGATAACTTTAATAATTAGCAACAAAAATATGAGTCTACTCCCTCTGACCACAGGCTTACTCCTAAGTGCCGGGTAAGCTATGCTCTAGAGTGGCCTCTAGAGAGGGGTGGTAAAGAGTGTGGAGCTCGGTTACTGTGGTCTGCTTTGTGATTATGTTTCGGTTGGATTCTTAATAAGGTAGCTGGCAGTCATTGTCATAATACTTTCCACTACATCTTCTGCTCTAAGATATTCTTCCCACAACAAGACCAAGTATTCCAGAGTATGCATCTCTGGACACTAGGTGGGAAACCCCCTGGGTCTTCTCTGTTCTTCCAAGGGGTAAGGTACTGTGTAATGAAGAGACTATCTTAACTCCTGACACAGATCCAGCCTTCCAGCAACAGCATCCCACAGAGATTGGAGAGAGATGAAATTCTCTAAACATAAACACGGATACACGGAACTCTGAAGTTCTACCCCAGTCTTTGAAAGGTGACACTTAATGCATCCTTCTGCCAAAGCAGTAGAGGGAGGGAGAGAAAGAGAAAGGCCCAGAGGTCAGGTCTGAGATCATCAACTAGTCAGTGTCTGAGAGACACGGTAAGCCCACAGTCTAAACGCCACAGAAGTTCCCACATGCCTGGCATGCTTTACTCTCTCAGAAAGGATAGAGGTCCTATTACTTCGGTTCCTGCCTCCAGGTTCTTGCCCTACTTGGGTTCCTGCCTTTGCTTCCTTCATTGGTAAACTATAATAAGGAAGCATAAGCCAAACAAAGCCTTTTTCTCTTCACATGACCTTTGATCATGATGTTTATCACAGTAATAGAAACCAGAGCTGTCAGTTACCACAGACTCACAATTCAGCAAATATTCATGGAGCACCTGCTCTGTGTTTGGTGCTATGCTGTGCTATGACAGTGCCAGGATGAACATGGCAAGGCATTTCATTACAGGGTGGTTCTAGCTAGGGATGTCAGCTTTTGTCACTGTCCCATAGCTTTCTCCTGTTCACCTTTCACCCTCCTGTACCTCAAGTCACCAACTAGACTGGCCGTTATTCCTAAATCTTCATTTCTCTTGATTGCTATTACTCTATTTTCTTAACATATAAGCTATTTTTCCTATTTAAATTTTAACTTTTGGATATCTGAAATAGATCCTTATAAAGTGTGTGTTAAATGGATGGCTGTCTTATTTTCTCATGTAGACCAGGTTGTATCTTAGAACAGTAAGGAATTGAGAAACTTAAAGGCCTATAAATCTCATCTGCCATGTTTACTATTTTGTGTCACCACATAATATTTCAGCTTGGAGGACATTTGTTTTGGGAGATAAACAAGCATAATAAGGAGTGTCTCCCTTACGTCGTATCTCTGTGGGCTTCACCTTGGAGCCCTGAACTTTGACTGATAGTTCACCTGCATCTGGACCACATGGACAAGCATGGGTCTCAGTCATGTTTGCAAATATCTAAGTTGGGAGGATACAACTGGAGCCGCAAGAGCGTGCAGTGAGCCTTCTCAGCAGAAACTGAACTGGACACAGGCAGATAGATGTTCCTTTGAGCTGAATGTGGTACCGAAGCACTGCTAAACTGTCAATTCAAGGACTGCCTCTATCGCCTCCAAGGAAAGCTGGTTCTGTCCCTTCTTGTCGAAATTCTCCATAACCTGCCCAGAGTTTGGATTCTGCCTCTCCCACTGTCCCCCACAGCCCTGCCCTGCCTGCAGTGGTCAGAAAGAGCCAACAGACCATGCATTTCTGACCAAGTGAAGCCCACACTCTATGGACCATTGTTTCATGGGGCCGCACTGTCATCCCCAAAGCTGTCCTATTAGGACACTTTGTCAACAGCTGTGGGAGGCTTCCCATCCTATGAAAGGAGGGATGGGAACCGTCTTTGCACATATCGGCGTATAGGTCATTCCAACAGTCCAACAATACCTGATTATTCAAGAGACTCCAATTCATTTCCCTCTGCTCCTCCTCCACGGTTACTCTTGATAGAAACCTAATTTGCAGAAAAATAGCCCCTGCCAGCTAACTTCTTCTCCAGAAAGCGTGCGGCTGACCCTGGAACTCTTGTCTCAGGGAGTCCTCATTCTCCTTGTCAATGCCTTAGTCATGAAAAGCAGTCTTCTCCATTAAAAGCCTCCCTCGGCCCCCTTGGCACCTTGTTTGGAAGATGGTTTCTTTCCCTCCTATTCTTTGCTTCTCTTTTTTAACATGTGTGCCGAAATTGGCACTTTCCTTTCTCAGCTCGCTCCCTTTCGAGTATTAATGCAGGCAGCAATGGAGAAATGTGAGCGATTTTTCCAGCTTCTGCACTCAGCCAGCCCGTGGGTGATGGATGGAATGTAACATGCTCTCCCCTACATATCACTATTTAAGTGAAGCGCTTGGGCCGCCTGGTGATGTATGGTGTTATCCAACGCGCCTGACACAAGCAGGGAGCCAAGGCAGCCTCCACCATCCTCTGCAAAAATATCGGTGCTAATGGCATTTGGTGCAAATGAGACTCCTGGAGAACACACTGGGCTTGTTTATCTCATTATTTCTCTTTGTCAAGCAGCCTTTCTCTTTCCTCTCTGGGGCTTCACAAGTGTGGTCTGCCAGGGTTATTGGGGGAGGGGCAGAAGGTCTCAAAGAGTTCAAGATTTTGTAACTAATATTGAACGCCAGGGAGAATGGAAGCCAAAGTCAGGTTAAGAATAAAGAAAATTGATTTAGAGGTCATGGTCATGGGTATGAAAGGCCCTGAACACTGCCAAAATATTTTCATCATCACTGTTTTTGTTGTGGAAAAGAACAGAACCTATGTGTGGAGGCTAAGAGAGAGAAACTGTCTTGGAGAAACCTGCAGAATCAGAATTCTGCGTGATTCGTTGACTTTATGTTTTCCTTGTTTCCTTGCCTCCCTTGTATGTGGCCAGATCTTGATAACGAAGCCCTTTCTTACAACATGCAACCCTGGACTTGGGATGAACTCTCTCTCTCTCTCTCTCTCTCTCTCTCTCTCTCTCTCTCTCTCTCTCTCTCCCTGCTGTTCCCCTTTCTCTCTGCCGAAGCTTGGAGACAAATTCTTCCAGTTCTATTTGGGGGTGTGAGCTATTTAATGCATCACTCTGGGTCTTTCTACTTCCCGCCCATGCCTACAATATATCTACCACACAGAGCTGTATATTTTAACAAACTCTCGTTATTATTGGATCTCTGACCCGAATTCGTTGCTATATTCTGAAGCAGAAACCACGCCAGTGGCATGGAATTAGCAACACATTCTGCCAGTGTGTTAATTGTGCGAGAGCTGTTGGCAGGAGAATCTCCTAGCACAACACATCATTTATTTTTTATTTAAATTTGGTAGCAATGTTATATTGTGTTCAAGGAGAGGTGCCATGACACAAACCAGTTGGGATTTACTGTACATTCAGGGGGGGAAAAAAGGAAAGAAAGAAAGAAAACCTCTGCTTCATGCAGCGGTGCAGAAGAAATTATGTAATTTTTTTTCACTTAGCAGGCAAGCTGCTTGAGCTAATTTCTAATTTTTTATTAAAAAAATTGGCATTTCCCAGCAGTGGTTTGGGACATCCTTGGGCCCCAACACAGTATCTGAACGCAGTGGTAGCTGCACAGTAGCAAATCCCTTACTTTGATACAAGCAAATATACATAAAAATCAGCCGGGCGGTGGTGGCGCACGCCTTTAATCCCAGCACTTGGGAGGCAGAGGCAGGAGAATTTCTGAGTTCAAGGCCAGCCTGGTCTATAGAGTGAGTTGCATCCAGGACAGCCAGGGCTACACAGAGAAACCCTGTCTCAAAAAAAAAAAAAAAAAAAAAAAAAAAGCATAAAAATCAAAATCTTCCAGGCCAGAGGGACTAGTTTTCTCTGATAGCTAGCCCTTCTGTATCCCCCAAAGACCTGAGGTGACATTCTATAAACCCTGCTAACTCCATAAATGTACAGATGGATGGGGGAGTCCCAGAAAGGAGAGATGGATCCACACAGAGACCCTACAGAAGAAGATGGCCTCCCATCCTTCCCTTAGGAGTAGGGGCCATCTTTAAATGAGGAGAAAGGTAGTATATATTTACCATAATGTTTTACTCAGTCCTGTTGTCTGCCAGCTTACTGTGCCAGCTGATATATGTCAGCTTGTTCAGACCCTAGCCATATTCTGGATGTGTAATTCTATATTCACAACATGACATCATCAACCCCTCTCGCCCTTTCCCTTCTGCTCCTGGCTTCTGAGCTGACTCCTCTCCCTAACTTCCTGTCCTTGTTCTCGGGCATCACTAACCCACTAACCTCCTGCCTGGTATCTACCCTCACTGGCTGCTAACTGTCCTCTGCTTTCCACTGTACAGCTAGTTCAGCCCAGAAGTTTGAAGCAGGATAGGTAAGGGCTATCTCCTCGGGTGCCATCAACTTGGTAACAAGTCTTTCTCTAGAATAATCCATGGCCTGAATCCAACATGGAATGTAGGAAAAAAAAAAAAAAAAAAGACTGAGCTCCCAGCTGCTTGCTTCTGCCCTGCCTTTGGTTAAATGGTTTCTTCCTTGGGCCTGGATTTCGCTATGTGGAAAAGAAAAAGCATAAAGTAGGTAAGAACTAAGTAAGGTGACATTTACAGAGACCTCAGGGCTGGGCTGACCTGTGACCTGGTTAGGTTCCTATGCTTCCTGATCCCTGAGTCATCACAGTCACATTTACTGAGCCCACAGAGGCCATCTACCATACCAAGCAAGGTATTAGCAGAGATGAACCAGAGAGTAACATGGAATACAACCCTCATAGAATCTCGAAGAGGTGGGATTTCAAAGTCTCCTACAGATAGGAAATCTGGGACTTAGCCAAGGAAAACCATGCCATCAAGAACAAAAACTCTGCTTCCATATCAAGTTACCAGATTCGAAAGACCTATTTGAAATCAGTGCATTTTAACTATAGTTTTTTTGGGGGGTGGTTGTCAAAATAAGGATACAAAGACTGATCCCCATCTAGACCAACTGCGCAGTAGAGTTCACATAGGCTTTAGAAGTTAAAGAGGGGTTTAGTGACCAAGGAAACTACTGTCTTCATGTTCTACTGCAAACTCATCTGTTACTGTGCATTCCTACCAAGTAGGCTCTTAACAGAGGGAATTAAAACACTGGCTGTTCCATAGCCTTTATGCTAGTGTCCTCGAAAGACCTACTGTGTGCTCTTATGCTATCTCATATTTCAGAAAAAAAAAACATACACAGAAATGATAGTACCTCTTGAGTCTTCATAGAGTTTGCCAGACCTGTCAACTCTATTCCTTAACATTCCTGGAGTCTACCAATCCTCTCCATCTACACTGCTACCCTCTGGACAGTTACTACAGTCTTCTGATAACTCTCTATCCAGTCCTATCACCTTTTAATCCTTTTCTGCCAGACAGCCAGTGCAATAATCTCAAAACACAAAACACTGGACGTACCCTGACAGTGAAATAGTGGGAACTCTCAGGGTTGTAATTTAGGATGGCAGTGTGAGCCCTTCACAAAAGTACCCAATGCAGGGACCTGTTGGTACCAGTGGTCTCTCTCCAGGCTAGTGCTGTCAGGCTCTTGCCATGTTAGGAAGCACACAGAAGCAGCAAAGTAGTAAAGGGTGTTGTTGAAAAGCAACTCGAAAGCTGTAGATAACAGCAAGGAAATCACAGGCCCTGAGTAAGACCTGTCCAAGAGCATCCATTTACTTCTGGGCCTTCCTTTGTCGTCCAGGAAGACGAGGAGCTAGTTACTAAGGGTACAGTATGGATGCTTTTCTCTTTTGATTGATGGGTTTGAGTTATGTATTAATTAACTAAGCATATCTTTGCTTATGATACTTCTGATTTTAATCATATACATGCCCAATCATGTATAAGCATAAGACAGTTATTAAGTTTTTTTTTCCCTAAAACTTCATTCATAAGATTTCTTGCCTTATTTGCACGTACCCCAAAACAATCCAGGCTAGATTGGAGCATGGCTTCTAGTTCCAGGATATGTTTGGCCACAAAAGTGTGTTACTGGGCTGTTCCTAGGGGTTATTAGGGCAGAGTGATTTTGTTTGGGGTGTGTGTGTAGCTCAATGCAGGTAGTTGTTCAGCTATCCCTGTAACTATCTCCCCCAACTTAATGCTTAAATCTCTTCCCATGCTTGCCAGGATCTCAAGGTGAGGACACTGCTCCAGCTCTGGGGACAGTGTGTGTTTATGTTTTCACGGGTTCAGAGCACATATGATGTCATTTGGTTTGGTGAAGGAGGCATGTGCTTTTCTAGTTACCCCAAAGGGTTGAGTTTAACAACAGCTGCCCTGATACTGAACCTGCCTCGCTGAGTCATTGTGCTGAATAAATGTGAGATTTCAATAAAACATAGAAGATCCCTGAGGGAGTTCCATTTTGAGCCCAGGTTGTCAGTCTATCAAGCTCAGGCCCTAACCTCTGCAGTTTTCCAGGAATGCAGAGAAGTAGTGTTCTGTGGGGGATTCTACAGAGAAGTAACTCTGACCAAGGCAACGGGGAAAAGCTCCGCAGGTAGAAGATGAAGGGTCTTCCCACAAGGCCACAGGTAGGCCCATGTAAACCAGCCAGTGTATCCTCTCTCATCTCATCTGATTTAAGACCTCAATTTCTTTGACCTTTAGAGGTAAAAAGTAAGCTAAAATTTTTGATGAGGAAATCTTTCTCGGGAGGGGAACTTAGGTCATATGGAAAATGGTTATGTTTGGTACCTGACCTCCATTTCAAGTTGATTCATCCAAAGCTACCTATTTAGTAGGCAAGGTAGAGATAACGAAAATGAGATTTTAATGAGATGGTCCATGATGGCTCTTTTCTGTCAGTTCATTGCTTTTTTTCGCAGCCTGAACGTTTGGCAGAGGGTTTTAAAATTGTGAGGTTCCTTGGAAAAATAATCTAGTCAATGGTTGGCATCCAAGAGACCCTTTAATGATGGGGGCCTTCACAGAGCCCCTCAACATTTCTGAGCTCCTATGTGTATTAAGTTGGCTTGAATTTTAAAAAAAAGTAAAATAAAAACTTCTTTACTCTAACTAGAACTTTCCATATCTTAAGAGCTGAAAACTTAGCGTTTCATGCAGACTTCTGGCTGACACCCATGGAACTTTAATGAATAAAATTGAAAAAAAAGGCATCATTACACTAACCCCACACAAATTCCACAAGTTCCTGAGTCCCAGATATGGGGTTATTTGAACCACAGCATCCTGTCGTTTTCGTTTGAGACAATCTCAAATCAGCTTACATGGCAATATAATCAATTCTGTTTTCAAGTTTTATTTTAAAGAAACCTGTAGCTACTATAGATTTAAAGCATTTTTTAAAAGACCATTTTTTTTTTGTCAGTACAGTGTAAACTGTAATTTATGACAGAAGATTTTATTTGTTCCTGTTCTGTCTCCAAAATAATTGACTCAAAGACCTATTATGTTTATTAACAAGCTGTAAGCTTCGGCAGGGCAGATAGGTATTCCTGTATTCGAATCCTCTAAGCGGTCTCTCAGTCACGAGCCTTGCCCTGGTTTGCTCTGCTCTGTGTGTGGGATCTCTTGACGACCTGTTCATCACAACTCCTGGACCCTCTGCCTCATGGCCACCTCTTGCTCTTTCCAAGTGGTCACTCTACCTCCTTCCTCCCTGACCTCTTCTCTCTCTCTCCATGGGACCCCTGGCTGGGATCAGAAGTCTAACCTTCCTATCTCCTCTGCCTACCTGTAGGTTGATCAGCTCTTTATTAGCCAATCAGAGATAATTGAGGAGAATTCTTCATATAACATTCATTCAGGAGACAGTTCAGTAATCATGACAATGCTGGCATCTACTGTAACCAGCTCTCTGGACACAGAAATCAGCATCTGAATATACAATGCACAAGACCAACCCCCAACAGAACAAATTAATACCAGGGGAATTAAAGAGATGGCTTAGTGAATAGTGTTTGCATTAAGAGGACGAGAACCTGAGTTCAGATCCCCAGCATCCACTAAAAACCTGGACATGGCAGTAAATGGCTTCAATCCCAGGGCTAGAGGTGTAGAGACTAGAGAATCTCTGGGCTATTGGCCAGTCATCTATCCAAATCATATTGGTGAACTTCATGTTCATTTATATCCCTGGCAAGATGGTTCAGGGTGTTAAAGACACTGGCAACCAAGGATGAAGACCTGAGTGAGTTTGGTTTCCTGGGCTCAGATAGAGCCACACAAGTTGTCCACTGACCCCCAACATGCAGATTATGACAAGTGAACATATACATACATGTATGTGCACACATGCACCCATGATAAATAA
Source organism: Mus minutoides (assembly GCA_902729485.2). Taxonomy (NCBI): domain Eukaryota; kingdom Metazoa; phylum Chordata; class Mammalia; order Rodentia; family Muridae; genus Mus; species Mus minutoides. Next base: position 842,121 of record LR749909.1, read on the forward strand.
GATGTAAATTTTTTTACAGATTTATGTGTTTATTTTATGTAAATGAGTACACTGTAGCTGTCTCTGACACACCAGAAGAGGGAATTGGATCTCATTACAGATGGTTGTAAGCTACCATGTGGTTGCTGGGAGTTGAACTCAGGACCTCTGGAAGAGCAGTCAGTGCTCTTAACCACTGAGCCATCTCTCCAGTCCCCAAGATGTATTTTTTTAAATTAGATTTATTTCATTTAAAGTGTATTAGTGTTTTGTCTACATGCATGTGTATGTATCAAATGTATGCTTGGTACCTCCAATGGCCAGAAAAGTGTGTCAGAAACCCTAGAAGTGGAGTTATAGATGGTTGTGAGCCACCATGTTTGTGCTAAGAATTGAACCTGGGTCTTTCTGCAGGAGCAAGCACTCTTATCTGAGCCATCGTTCTAGCCCAAGGTGTAAGTTTTTAAGTAAGAAAAAAATAAAGCAGAGAAGTGATTGAAATAAGATACATGACATAATCAACCTCTGTCACCCACATGTGTTCACACACACATACACACACACACACACACACACACACACACACACACACACTCAGAAAGAAGAAGAAGAAGAAGGGAGGAAGGGAACAAGAAGAGAGGAAAAGAAAGGAGAAGAGTTGGGAAGGGAGGAGAAGAGGAGGGAGGAGGGGGAGGGGGAAGAAAAGGAGGAGAGGTGAAGGAAGGGGAGAGGAGAGGATTCTAACTAACCACAGAAGGCTGCGAGAACTCTTAAACTGAGACCTATTTACTTTTTGTTAAGGAAAAAGGGTAAAAAATAGGGTATGTCTGAAAGCCAGTAAAGGAAAATCGGCACAAGTGAGTCTCTCTCTGGATTTATTTAGAATATGGAAAGGCCATAAAAGTGTAATGCTTTTCTTATAAAAAATATTTTATGTTCCCACTGTCTTTAGCTCATGGGAGAAACACCTCATTACAGAGGTCATAAAAGATGTCAGAAACAGATCCTCAGCCTGTGTTCAGCCTTCTCCTTTCTACTTTGTCCAATATGACCTTACTGTCTCCTTCTTCTCCATCTATCTTTGACCCTTTATTCTCCTTCCCTGCCCAGTCACCAGAGCTTTCCCTTTATACCACTGGGTCTCCAGCTCTGAATTCTCAGCCTGCGTTTGAGCTCGCATGGAGGAGCAGGGTGGGGTCTTGAGAGTAGAAAACAGAGTGGTGTTAATAAAGTAATCAGCTCTGTGTCCCTGTAACAAAATACCTCAACATGAATAATTCAGGAGGAAAGATTTCTTTGGACCCAGGGTTTCACGATTTCAGTCTCTATGGTCAGTTGGCCCCATTGCTTTTGGACAGAACAGAGACGGAGAATCAGGGTAGGGAATGTGTGGTGGAGCAAAACTGCTCACTGGCAGTAACAAAGACTCAGAGAAGGAACTAGAGTCCCAATATCCCCTTACAGAGCCAGTGTTCAAGGTCCTACCTCTTCAAGGTTTGCCCATGTCCCAGTAGCACCTAAGCCCAGTGGCCTGCCTTTGACATAGGAAGGAGCATTTGGAAAAACAATACATGTCCAAACCAGAGCAGGAAAGGAAAAGGAAAAGGAGGCCATGGCCGGTGGCTCTTCACAGGCACTGTGGATTCATGCTCAACAATCAAAGCTGACTCTACACTATCCTTCCAAGGTCTGTTGTTCTTTGTGAATCTAATGGGCAATTCCTACATACCTAGTGAAATCTCCTGGCCATGCCTTTCCTCGGCCCTCTAAAAAGGATGTCCCATTCTAATTTCCTTATATTTTGCCATTTGATGATGCAGGTGAGGCCTCTTATTTAACCATCCAGCATTTTCTATGTGATTACACTCTTACCTGGCTGAGGTTGAGAAATTCCAGCATGCAAAGCCATATAGTGTGAGTTCAGATACTACACTTTCTTGTACTTAAAACTCTCCTTCAGCTTCTACCACTCCCAGCGGCCCTGTGCTTTGTTTATGTTAGAAAGTCTCAATTATCTAAAACTCCCTTATTCAGAGACATGGCCCCTGCCCCCACCCTCTAAACTCGGGTTATATGGCTGACTTGCGTTACTTTGAAATCTACATTACTCAGTAGAATTTCTGTTTCTCTGCTTTAACTCAAGAAGGCTTGCCTAAACTGTTTTAATCATCAGGGCCTGGAACAGAAGTTCTCAACCTGTGGGTCATAATCCCTTCCGGGGGTCAAACAATCCTGTCATGGGGTCACCTGTGACCACTGGGAAACACAGATATTTATATTACAATTCATAACTAACAAAATTACAGTTAAGGTAGCAATGAAAATAATTTTATGGTTGGAGGTCACCACAGTATGAGGAACTGTATTAAAGGGTCAAGGCATCAAGGGTCTTCTATGCAAGCACAGGCCAAGCGAGCTGAGTTGTCCGATTATCTTCATTCCTTCCTTCTTCCCACAACCCACATTAGAAAAACATCAACCAAACTTTTGAAACCCATGTAGGCCCAAGACATTAGAGCCAATGGAAAGGAAGTTACTCTGAGCCAAGGGACTGTGCTTTGGCATTGGGTCTGAAGTCATAGGACATTTAAAAGAAGTCTCCTGACCCTATGTGTGTTTGGGTCTCAATCAGCCAGCAAGGGATACCAGCATCCAGACTTCTTTACTGCCTGGTGTTTTGTGGACGATAAAGAATACAGCTGTAGAAAAGATTTCAAATGAATATCCTTTTGGTAATTAACTTAGAGACAGAATCATTCATAATTAATAATCTCAAGTCCTTAGTAATTATTTTTTTATAATATCTCACATTTGGCAAGAAGTAATATGAAGGGGTATTAAAAGAAAATGGGTTCCTGACTGAGGCTTTCTCCACACCACATACTGATGAGAATGTCCCAACAAGGAACATTCTCCCTCAGTTCAGACATGTCCCCCCCTTTTTTTTTTCAACATTCTTTTCCTGACTCTCGGGTTGCATAAGGCAAAGGAAACACCCCTTTGTGAAATTTTCACCCACTTGACCTACTACAATTCAATTTACCTGCCAGTCACCAATCCCTTGGTATAGTAAGTCACCTGAGGCTCCGCAGATACACTCAAAAAGGCTCCTTCACTCTAGACCATTGCAGAGCTGTATACAGAAGACAAGTTATGTAGGTGAAAGGTCAAATGTAGTATGAGATTTTTTTTTTAAGGTAAATATTCTTCCACTGCTAATATGGAGCAACAGGGCCCAGAATTAACCTTCTCATCCTGGAGCTGCTAAAATAATGAGCAAAATACAAAGCAACGGGTTTTCAAGGCAGAAGTTCAAGGCAGAGGATATCAGGTTTAAAAGAAAAGAAAAGAAAAGAAAAAAGCTACAGAAATTCCTGAGTCAGTAAACAAATGGTGTCCTCTAAAACACAGACCCTCGGACACCTCACTGCCTGAAAAGGCTCTGTAGATCTCATTCAGAGAATCTCGAGGTGGAGAGGACTGTGCACTGCCTGAGGAAATACAGAAAGATTTCTGAAGGCCAAAAAAGCCTGCGTTTGTTTACAAGACTGAGTGAAGACTGAAAGTGGGTAGCTGTCCCCCTCAAAAGGATGCAAAACTGTAGAGTCCCCTCCTTGAAACTCCCCATAGGCAACAAAGTAGCAGACAATGGAGTATGTTAGAAAACTGCCCAGCGAGGAACACACCACACCTCCAAATCAGAAGGGGGAAAAAAAAACACTACAAATAGAGCCCACTTCCACCAGACTGAAAAATCTCATAATGTTTAGGTCATTGCGTAGAGGCTTCAGTATGCTCTGTTACTGGTAATGAAAAATTATTCACCCTAGACTAAACACACTCTAAGTTCCATGAAATAAATAGTAAAAAACAAGACCCAGAAAAAGCAAACTGTTCATAAACAACTTGACTGCACCCCAGAACAAAACTCAGTAATATTTATAGGAGCATAAAAATAGCCAGTACTCAACAAAGGAAAATTTAGAAAATATTATTTTCTGTAAGAAATGACCAGATATGCAGAGGCAAAAAA
>LR749909.1:846232-899815 GCA_902729485.2 Mus minutoides
ATATATATATATATATATATACATATTAAACATTCATTTTCCCCAAGTATATATGTGTGTGAGTATGTGTGTATGTGCATATTTTACTCACTTCTCTCCAAAATTACATAATCATTCTAGTGAATTACCAAAATAATACAATTTTCAAGCAAAATGAATAGAATTTATTATATTTTATAATCTAGTCTATAATCTATTTTAAGTCTCCTAAGCTGTATGTGAAGAACAGTAAAACAAAGGGTTTTGTTTAAGAAAAGAAAAAGGGACATAAAATGGAATCATAAAATAATCTAAGAGAAGACAAGAAAAAATAGAGAGAAAAAAAGATAAAATGCAAATAGCAAGGTGGTAGACCTAAATTTAACCATACTGGTAATTGAGTGAACTAAATAGTAAAATTAAAAGGCAGAAGTTGACAGATTAAATATAAATAAACCCAACTATATGTTGCCTATAAGAAATACACTTTGAAAGAGGCCATAGTCTTAAAGGAGAACAGGGAGGGAATGTTGAGGGTTTAGAGGGAGAAAAGGAAAGAGAGAAATATTGTAATTATATTATAGACTCAAAAATTTTTTAAAAATAAAAGAAATCCACTTTCAGAGAGAACTGATTGTTTAGTGATAGTTTTCTAACCACAAATTCACTGCACCTCTTTATTTACTTGCATTTAAATGTCTTCTATTAGCAATATTTTAAAATTTTTATTGTACAGATCTTGGACTTCTTTGTCAGATTTATTCTTAAGTGTTTCAAATTTCTGATATTATTGTGAATTATATTTCAGTTTCATTAAGCTGTTTTTTGAGGCAGGGTCTCACACTCTAGCCCAGGCTGGCCTGGAACTCATTGTATAACCCAGACTGACCTCAAACTTACTGAAGACCTCATATCTTAGCCTCCTACATGCTGGGATTACACACATAAGGCACTGTTCTGGGCTTGTGCTTTAAATTTTAATCTCCAATTCTCTGTCGTTAGTAAAAAGAAATACAATAGGTGATACTGGCCTTTGCTCGACACTACCGTTAAACTCAGTTACTTCTGTGGCTATACTGTAACCTGTAGAATTCTCCACATAGATCATCTGCACACGTAGAGGTTTTCCTTTCATCTTTGAGTGCCTTTTTCTTCCTTCTTCTTGTCTCTGTTACTATGATAAACATCATACACAACCAAAAGCAACTTGGGGAGGAAATAACTTTATTTCTCTCTCATTTCCAAGTCCCAGTCCATCAGGGAGGGAAGTCAGGGCAGAACCCTAAAGCAGGAATCTGGAGGCAGGAACTGAAAGCAAAGACCACTTAAGAATGTTGTTGCTTTCTGGATTCTCCCATCAAGCTTGCTCTTTTAGGTTCCTTGTACAGCCCAGACCCAGGCCTAGAGATGGTACCACCCAAAGTGGGCTAACCTCTCCCACATCAATTAATAATCAAGAAACTCTCCCCACAGATGTGACTACAGTCAACCTAATGGAGACAGTTCCTCAACTGAGGAATGAATATTAGTCATCACAATCATCTTAATGCACTCTTTACAATGTTAGCACTAAAAACAGCATCCTTGGCTTGTTCTTGATCTCAGGGAGGGGAAACACAGCTTTTCACCACTAAACATTTTGCTAGGTAAAATTTTCCATCTGAAACTAAACAAGATGAATAAATGGAGGTGTGAAATAAAAACAGAAAGGCAATAATATACTTAAATATCATCGTGGCGATAATATTAAATCATTCAAATGTTATTGTTACTGTTTTCTTCATTGAGAGTATATTGGTATACCTATCGTGTACTATACATTGGGGATAGAGCAGCAAACAAATAGACAAAAATCTTTGCCCTTAATGGGGTTGAAATACATTCTAGAGAGGCAAACGGATAACAAGCAAGACAAATCAATGAAATGTAGAATATATTGGATGGTGGGAAGGTCTGGTGGCAACAGGAAATGAGGAGGCTGGATGAAGCATTAGACACCATAGCTGGGAAAGGCCAAATAGTGTATCTTAGAGTTGCTACTTCATCTTTTTTTTCTTTTTTTTTTTTTGGTTTTTCAAGACAGGGTTTCTCTGTGTAGCCCTGGCTGTCCTGGAACTCACTCTGTAGACCAGGCTGGCCTCAAACTCAGAAATCTGCCTGCCTCTGCCTCCCGAGTGCTGAGATTAAAGGCGTGAGCCACCAACGCCTGGTTGCTGCTTCATCTTAACCATTTGTCCCACCCATCCTCCTTTCCCCATGACTGCCGCCAACTTTGGGTCTCATCATTTCTGCAATGTACCATTAAAACAGTTTCCTGATTGGCTGTCCTCCAGACTTGTCCTGAGCCACACCTCTCTCCATATTCCTACCGAAGTACTTCTCCAGTGAGGTTCCCCTTCTTACAGGATAAAATCCAAATCCTCACCTAGTCTGAAAAGATTCTGCCATAAGTTCACCCCATCCCAAGTATTCTCCTTTCTCCCCTTGCACCCCACATCCTCACCTCACAAAATCACCTGCTCTTTCCTAAACACAACTCTCGCATCCCTCTGAGCATCTGCCGCAGCTGCTCCCTGGACTTAGGTGCTTCCCCGCTACATGAAGTATTGGGGGTATGTGTTTGTCAGGGCTCCCTGAGAAGTGGCTGAATCCACTGGCATACACAAACTGTAGCTGGATCAATGTGGTCCATGGCTGAACAACAACCTTCCATTATCTATGTACTTTTTAGAATTAATTTAGTACAAATCTTATTAAATCTTTAGGGAATGTGCCACCTTTTGAGCTATATCAAATCTGTGACCAACTAAAACCCCCAAGTCTTTCTCAGTGATGCACAGCCGAGACTCTCCTGCCCAGTCCATGGTAGCCAGGCTTTTCCTGTGGAGCAGGTAAAGTTCTGTTCCTGGTTTTGCTTCTGTGGCAGTGTATGACCTTTAGATGACTTCTCCGTTTTCTTTTTTTTTTTTTTCCTTTTCGTCACATTAAACTTGTGACTATACAGAATCATATAGAATCAACTAACCGAGATTTAGGGAGCAGATTCCTTAAATAGTTGACACTCAAGGCTGCTACAGACAGATGCTACACAGGAAGTCTCAGGGAGTATTCGTGTTCCTGCCCTGTGGGAGCCATTTTAGCTAGGACTCAATTCATAAGCACTGTTCTTGACCAAAGTGGCTGGTTTTCAATTCTTGTTTCAATCTTTAGCATGGAAGAAAACCACACTGTACAAAAAGCTGGGATGCAAATGCATCTAATCAGACCATAGAACAAATTAGAGCAAGAAAGGACAAACCTGCAGCCAGACCCCAGCATGGAGAAGCCACTGCAGGGATTTTAAGTAACTGGTGAAACAGTATTAGCCTAGAAGAAAGTACCCTCCTTCAAATAAGCTTTGGAACAGAGTGCTTAAAGCAAATTCTTTCAGTAATATCTTGAGCAAAAATTGAAAATATTCAAATGAGATGAGGGGTTTCTTTTGGTATGCAAGAATACTTCAGTTAATGGAGATTACTATAAAATTATTCAAATTATAATACATGTCATGCTCAGACTTCCGAGAGGACTGATTTGTGATCTTGTCATTTGCTCCACCTCCTCCTGGCTTCTCCTTCCTGAGGCTTCCATTGCTTCCCAGCCTGTGGTCCATCATCTCTCCCCCGCTTGTCTCACAGTATCATTTGTCAGGCAGGCTCACATCAACCAAACAGCAGTTTATCAAGTCTGCCTGCAATGTTATAAGGGCATCCCAAACTTCTACAGCTATGGGACAACTTAATTTTAAGGGTGGAAGGACAGCAAAACCACTTCAACAAATCTTTGCCAAGATTGAAACTCTTGATTGGGAAAGCTAGACTCCTGAGGCCCAGTAAGGAGACCATGTGGGTAAATATGACTGAAAATGATAAATCCTCAAGAACTTGGAGCTCTGTGAAGTCCAACAGAAAAATACCCTCCTACTCTAAAGGAAAACAAACTCCTTGCATGATATCACTGTGCAATCTCACCTGAGGCAAATACTTTAAATGATAGTGCTTGTACTCTATGAGACACGACTTTGCTCTCTTTTCTCTTCTAATTACTACAGTCAGTCCTCAGTACAATGTGATCCAGGAAGCACAATGTCTACTCCTTCAGTACACAAAGGCTTACAAATCCTGTCAAATAGTTCAGATATGGAAAACACACATGGAGAGTACCTGCTGGTGACATGTACAGAAGGAGGGAATGCAAAGACAGATAGATATGCATCCTTCTTCTCTGACTCATAACAATATTTTGGTGCAGACATATGGATATAGTCTGAGCACATTACTGGATGGCTTGTGGGAGGCTGGACACAATGATGGACTACGGAGAGTAAGGTTGTGCTTGTAAAATGACCTTGGCAATGTATCAAAGAAAGGTTAAAGGGAAAAAGAAATGTCAAAATGGGATTTATTATTTATTATATTGTGAGATCAAACAGCTCTCCATCTGTTGTTGCTGCTCCCGGGAAGTTTTGGAGGACAGCCTTTTGAATGAAGCAGCAAGAAATAAACTGGAAGAGGACAGAGATTTTCTGCTCTTAGAACTCAAATGCTGATTATCCCAAGGAAACCAAGGTTAATTATATGATATACTGCCATAGAGAAGCCTTCACATCAATAAGGATGATAAGAGGCAAGGCACACTTTTTAAGCAACTAGAGCAAAGTATATGTAATTATTATAACAAACAAAAAAACTTGGGTGATTTTTTTGGTGCTTAGGCATCTACCATGAGGATTGGGGCACTCCTTTTTGGGGTACAGCCAAAAAGCATTTCAATTTTTATTTGTAGAATTGAAAAAAACAATGAGAGCTACCCAGGCAATGGTGGTGCACACCTTTAATCCCAGCACTTGAGAGGCAGAGGCAGGAAGATCTCTGAGTTAGAGAACAGCCTTGTCTATGGAGCAAGTTCTGGAACAGCCATAGATACACAGAAAAACACTGTTAAGAGGAGGAGGAGAAGGAGGAGGAAGAGGAGGAGGAGGAAGAGGAAGAAGAAGAAAGAGAGAGGGAGGGAGGGAGGGAGAGAGAGGGAAAGAGGAAGAAGAGAGGGAGAGAGGGAGAGAAGGAGAGAGGGAGAGAGGGAGAGAGAGCACTAAGGCAAATACACCTTTAAAAGAATTCAACAGTCCACAGACTTACTATGTGATCATCTCCTGATTCCACAAGTATGTGATTTGGACACAGTGGCTGGCATAAGCTTCCTGTTGGCTCTCTGATCAATTGAGTAAGAGTCTCTAGGGTAAAAGGGCCAAGTAGGATCCTCTGAAACTATCCAACCACGACCCCATTAGCCACAAGAATGTAGCTGAGACAGCCTCATGTTGTGAAAGAGAATCGCTGTCAATATCAGACTTGAAGTATATGGGAATGGTGCACCCCGACATAGTCCTATATAATTCACATCTAGCCTGTTCAAAGAATAAACTGACAGATCATGATGGATGGCAGTGGGCTACAATCTTAACTAAGTGATGGTCCCAGTTTCTGCTGCTAAGCTAGATGCGATGTCTTTACTAAAACAGACCAACACAGCCTCTGGCACTTAGTATGTTGCTATTGATCTGATGAATATGTTCTTTTCAACCCTCATCAATAAACAGGATCAAAAGCAGGTCTCCTTTCAGTGGTAAGGATGTCAGCTCGCACTGATGGTCTTGCCAAGGGCTATGAGAAGCCTCTTGTGCAATGTCACAAAAAGAGTTGGAAGAAATCTTAATTGCCTTACTATTCCAGAAGCAATGGAATTGGTGGGGACAACATTATTATCAAATTTAACACAGTAAACAGAAGTGATGCCGCTATTGTCAGAAGGTAAGAATAAAGCCACATAAATATTCCCAATTCACCCCTATAGTGACCCTTTAAGGAGTCCCGTGACCTTGGGCATGCTTGTACAACATCTTTGAGGCAAAGAACAAGATGTTGGATCTTGTGTGTCTTTTTTCCAGTTTTCTATTGAAATCCTACCCAAAATGTGTTGATGGCAAAATACTAAGATATTACTATACTGAAGAACCTGTCAAGGATGTTTGAATAAACATAACATCTCTACTCTGATTACATTCGGTTTTCCTAGACTGGGTGGGTGTTCATGAGAGAATTTAGCCCTAATGCCCTAAGCCCTACAAGTAGAATGAATGTGCTTCTCTTCTGGGCATCTAAAATGGTACTAGTGTAAGATATTGGAAGGACTGAGAAGACAGTCATTTGGACCCCTTTCTGTCTTCTGTGGCTCAGATGAAGATCCCCTTTTGAGAAAACCTTACTAGAGCCTAAGGTTGTAAACCTCAAACGGCTGAGAGTAACTCAAAACCGTTTGGGAATCTTATAAGGTCACCAGAAAATGTAATAAAAGGCACAATCAGATTCTAGGAGATGAGGCATCCTCCTGATGAAAGGAGTGTCAAAGATTTGGGGGGTATTTTAAAACCATAAAAAAAAACTTTCAAAAATTCAAAATTGTGTATGTTCCTCTAGGGGAGATTATGCTGACCCATTGATTAGACGACTGTGAAGTCTGTTAGCTTTGAGTTTCTGAGATCTGCAGCAAAGCTGAGTTATGGCACAAAGGGACTGTCACTCATCTATGTGACTAGTAGATTAAACAGTGCCATCAGTTTCCAATGAAGGTGACCTGTGTATGGAATCACTGTAGCACCCTATATAAGGAAAGGTCAACACTAGATCCTGTGGTTCTGGAGTTGTGCCTGACTTAACTCCTTCCTCAGTCCTAACAGAGATGTGTTTTCTTATCATGAGGCACTGACTAACCATCCAGCTAGAGCTACTCACTATAGCTAGATAGTATCAGATCCACAGTGATAGCCACAGTGCCGGGCAGGCACCACAATAACCCATTCAACTGTGGAAACGTCTAGAGAGATCGATCAAACGGCACAACTAAGTCCACTCTTCCTCAGATTCCTGCCTTTCCTAGCTAAGCCCACTCTTCCTCGGATTCCTGCCTTTCCTAGCTAAGTCCACTCTTCCTCAGATTCCTGCCTTTCCTAGCTAAGTCCACTCTTCCTCAGATTCCTGCCTTTCTTAGCTAAGTTCACATCCAAGGCCTTGTAACCAGCCAAGGAGGAAGTTAACGGACCATATCTTATAAATGGGTTGCTTCGGCAAGACGTGAATAGAGGAGTAATGGGAAAACTGGCTATAGACCATTAAGAGAGTCCTTTAAGGGTGGTAATGGTCACTCCTCCTAGTGAACAATCTATTGGCTCAAACAATTTGTAGGGGAGAGAATTTACCTGACTTAAGGGTATACTTGGAACCATTCTTGGTGGAAAATGGCTTGCTGTGTAGGCGAGCAACCCAAAGATACAAACGCAGAGTAATATCTTAGTCATGTCGAGGTAGATGGACCTATGTCACAGGACACATCTCACAGAGTGGCTGTGTGGTTCACTTCAAGACCCTCCATTGCAAGTGTGGCACTGAACAACTAGACGACAGAATGTCCTGTGTAGGCATACATTTTTTTTTTTTTGCAACCTACTTTTAATAAGGGTTCAACCTCTCCTCTAGTCCACCACCAGAGGGAGTGGAAAGGAAATAGTAGGATATGAGGGAGGTAGACCTGTTTAGCAATAGTTCTTTGGAGATGAGCTCCATCTTCTCCCTCAGCAGTTCAATCCTATAGCAAACACTAAAAGCTCAGAAGCTGCAGACCAGTCCTCTAGGCAGGCAGATACCACACACGAACAGGCAACTACAGTTCAGTCCTTTTGACAGGCAGACACTAGGCAGGAACCAACAGCTGTTACAGTATAATTCTGAAGACTCACCAACTGGCCTGAGGTAAGGCCACAGAAGTGGCAAGCTGCCTCAGGAACCTCACAAGAAGTTCTTGGGCAAGCTTCTCTCAATGGCAGCATTACCACAAGTTGACCTCAACAATGCTAATGTAAGGCAAACCGATACATGCATGTTGTTATCGAAGAACAGTGAGGCAGAGCGGACCAAACCAATGCTCACTGCTCATCTCCAACTGCCTGTGGGGCCATAATTATACTCCTTCACAAGTCCTTTCGCATGCTTGCTATATCAAAGCATCCTTTCACCTGTGCTTGCTTCAGGGAAACATTCTTTAACGTGTCTGCTTTAGCAAGACATCCTTTCACCTGTGTGCCCCAGCAAAACATCATTTGATATAACTAACTCTGCAAAGAAACTAGAAGTTTCTACTTCATTCCTACCAGCTGGTCTATCTCCCCAGATGCTTCAGGATACATACTGCATCTAGGAGATGAGGCAGGGACAAAGGCACGGGCATGACACTAACAATATCAATGCTGTCTCACCAAGCCCAGCCTGGCAATTGCTGTGCCAAATGTCAGCCTTTCACGGAGTCCTCTGTAAAGGATACAGCTCTTCAGAAAGCCTACCGGCTGGAAGGCTTTTTACCTTGAATGCTCTCTGTTCATGAGGATGTGTGACTCATTCTTCTTCACTGACACTCATTTGGGTATGGGTTTGCCTTTCTTGACTCTGTGCCTCTGCCAGTGCTAGCAACATAACCATTCTGACATATTTGCAGAGGATGCTTGAGAACCATTGGTGCCAAGAGTTGGGATCCAGATGACAGGACATATTCCTCTCTATTGCCATTGGTAGCAATCCTGAAATAGTCCTTAAGGCTCTTCAGAGGGCCAAGCAATATGAAGTTCTGTTTACATTCAGTATGAAACAGCTCAATAAAGTATATTGGGTTGACATTTTTCTCCTTTCCTGTCTCTCAGTTTCCTATTCTTGCTGCTTGTATTTCCTAAAATAAAGCCCTGACTTTACACTCTCTTCTTGTATTTTGTCTTCCGAGCAAATTGTGGCTAAGACACTATTCCATCTACACCTATTAAAATATTGTTTGTTTGTTTTCTGTAAGTAGAGAAGTCTATGTGTTGCAGTAAGCAACCTTTGCTCACAGGGGCCCTAACATACAGGAGGTGGGTTCCTGAGTAGATACTGTGCAAGCTTTGGAAGGATGGCAGCTACGGCTGCGATGACCATCACACCGGTCTTGGGATGGATTGTGCGGGTGGTAAGCTCTACAGTAGTGAGAGCTTCCTTCACTAAGCAGAGCTTCCTGGCAGATGCTGCATCTCCCACCAGGAAAGAGTGATGTTCTGATTTAAAAGAGAGACCATCAGTTCATTATATCCAAGAGAGATTTCCATTCAAGAAAGGCACTTGTGTTTTCTTCTCTAGAAAATTCTCTTATAAAAGATTCAGCACCCATCCACACACACCTCTCTGCTACTCAGCTCATAATGCTTCCACATTTGGTTCAAATCATTATCTCTATAAGACTCAGAGCAGAGCTCAGTATATAGTTTAGTGTTTGGGCCACCAATGGTAAGAAAACTATACACTTTTAAGTTGAGTCAAACTTTGGAAATTATCTATAGCTAGGAAAACACTCCCATTTGACAGATAAGAAACTGAATCAAGAACCATTTCCAAACTTCTCACTGTCATGAAGCTAAACTCCAGACTCTAGTCACACACTGTCTGGCAGGGTCTCTGGACTGCTATTATTGTCTAAGTCAGGATTTCTTAAACATTTTGTACTCAAAACCTTTTTCTTTGAAAAACTTTTATAAGATTCCAAGTACATAGATACATAAGACAGGTGCACAAATCAAAGATTACTGATAAAAAGCCTAATGACATTTTATGACAGCGCATTGCTGTGCATATAAATTTACTGTTAGGACACAAGCAAATCTGCATACTAATGAGATGGATTTGCCTATTTATTTTCCAGAAAATAATTAAATCTTGGCTGAATATTTAAAACTGTAGGACATAGAGTATCTTTAATGACTTTAAAAGTTGACCAACCTTTTGACTTTATAACCATCAACACTGAGAACATATATATATCACTATGTTAGGTACTAATGGCAGAATTGAGCCTTTTCAGAAGTTTTGGGAAATTCTTTCCCAATTCCAAGTGAAAATTCATTTAACACCTTTCTGTGAAACTCTGGTCAGCCACTCATACAGCTACTCTTAAAATCAAAGATTTTAACCCAATATATTCTAAAGATATAATAATTTTATTTTACATGAGGAATGAGAATAGGAACATATTAAAAGTGCTTACTTTTTATAATTAAAAATCATGCTTCTATAGGAACAGAAAATTCCATATGTGCAGTAAACAAACAAACAAAAGACCACCATAATTCATAGCATGTCTTTAATCTGATACGGGGCATTTCAGAAAGCATTGATTCCCATAACATTGTGTGATATCGTGTGCAGTACAAAACGCGTATGTTGTGTGTGTGGGATTAAGGCTGCAGCGAAGCCACAGGACGCGATGTAGGTTCATGGGACATTTGATTTTTGACTAGTTTTTGTCATTACACATTCTGAAACCTTTGAGTCTTGTCAAATTTTCCATTGCTCACAGGGTAAGAGGCTGGAGACTAAATGGCCTTTTACTAAAAGCAGCTATAGATGAGAAAAGTGAGAAACAATGAAGGACAGACCATCACTGTGCACATTGAAAACACATACTTTGTTCTATGCATGATGCAGGTATCTCATACAAACATGAGGCACCCTCCTTTGAATGGTTACCAGGCACCTGCACAATTAGGAAAGGTGGTCGCATTCTCATTGCTTCAATGTGTATTGAATATTGGGTCAGAAACAAAGGGAGAGTGAAAAGGAATCAAATAAAAAGAGATTTGTTGAACAGGCATTTGATTGTGTTTTCAACAAGCTTGTGGACATGACTCTGGGGTCTTTGGCTCACTGGTGACATATCGCTCAACATGTTCCGGTGTTTGCGATAACTGATCATATTTCACTCTCAAATGAAAGACATGACTGACCAAAAAAAAAAAAATCTAGTTATAATGCCTCTGGCTAAGATGAAGCCAAGAAAGAGATGCAGGTAAGTTAGTTTTCAAGAAATGAAATAAAGAACACAGGCGATTGTGATACAACCCAAGCTTTAAAGAAGTCTTGAATTCCCATCTGTGCTTCCTCGCTTGCCTCTACATGGTCACTTGCCTCTACATGGTCTGAGAGCTTCTCTCCCAACCTGCCCAGATGACTGCTTCTGATGCAACACGGGCTACAGGATTAGCTAGTAACCATGATGTGCTTGACACCTTTCATATGTGTGTGTAGGGGGTGCTGCTCCATCTTCCCCTCTGATTCACAGTAGGCAACTGTGCTCGTGCTTAAAGCAAGCAATGCTACCACCGGCGGATGGAGAGTGTGAACTGGCACTGTTACTGTAATGGAGACTCTTGAAAGGGAAGAGAACATGCCATAGAGAGGAAGAGCAAGAAGGGGCAAAGGAGGCCAGGTTGACTCTGCTCTCTTTTCCCTCTTCCTCATGAGCAGCAGGGATGATGATATTGCTGCCCAAAGGTTCACAATGTTGCTTCCTATAAAATTCCACACGGACTTTCTGTGCTCAGCTCAAACCAGAAGAGCTGTGACACTCAGGCTTTGAATCTCTGAGAGCAGGCAGGAAAACCATGTCACAAAGTTCGTTTTTCTGGCAGGTGGTTCCTTTTTGTTTCAGTTTCCTGTTTGACATACATCCCGCCCCTTTCTCTCTCAGGGACCAACCCCCGTGTTTGCTGCTCAGTCCTTTATCAGGGCCCTATCCTATCATTCTCTGTCTCTGACTTTGACTGTTTACCCATACTGCCTTGCCAACTGCCTTCCAAACAAGCTAGGTCACTGGGAAGCATCAGCAGGAAACGAGAAGACAAAGCAGAAAGGTCAGGGTATTTCTTCCTGCTTCCCTAGACCGTAACTGTAACCCTTCAATGCTGAGGCTTCTACCTGGGGTGCTCCACACAACAACAGTCATCCCTCAAGTGCTGGAACTGTGTTTTTACTTTCATCCAGGAATATCCCTAGTGCCCAGAAGCCTTATCTTCATGTTTAGCTCTCTCTCCTTTTCACGGCACACTGTCTGCTGTCTCTTCCTGTGCTCGTGAGTGAACCCAGAGTCTCGTGTATTAAGCAACCGTTTACCAGCTCTCATTGTGTTCCTCAGGCTGGCCTTGAACTCACTCTTTGTAGCAGATTTTGAACTTGTAATATTCCTGCTTCGGCCTCCTGAATAGCTGGCATTACAGTCCGGTGCCACTGAGTGAGGATATCAGCTGTCTCTCAATTCGCATTTTTCATTCCCACCATTCCCACCATCTGGACAATTCAGATCCCTGCCAGAGCCTTGGATGATATGTCTATGTGCCTGGGGAAATCCCTTTACCCACAAGGCCCAGGGGTGGCCCTGCACTTTCCCCACTATTAGTTTTGGTTACAGAAATAATCTGGTAGAACATGCTGAGTAACATAGTATCAAATTTACTGACATTAAGATCAGTAGTGGTCAGCCGGGCAGTGGTGGCGCACACCTTTAATCCCAGCACTCAGGAGACAGAGGCAGGTGGATTTCTGAGTTTGAGGCCAGCCTGGTCTACAGAGTGAGTTCCAGGACAGCCAGGGCTACACAGAGAAACCGTGTCTCCAAAAAACAAACAAACAAACAAACAAACAAATCAATCAATCAGTAGTGGTCAAGACAATGTGATATCCTTACCTTAGAGATAACATTGCATCTCCTGTCGTTTCTTGGGAAGTGGGGGTGGGGTGGAGGGAAGGGTGAACACATGTGTATTTGCGTGTGCGTACCTATGCATACATGGAGATGGGGAGGGGGGTATTGGGAGTTTTCCTTCATCACTTTCTACCTTGTTTCTTTGAGGCAAATCTTTTTACTGAACCTCACTTTTTTTTTGGCTAGGCTAGCAGCCAGAAAATCTCTGCGTTCTCTCCATATCCCCCTCATCAACGTTTGGGGTTAATAGGCATGCGTCGGAGCACACTCAGCTCTCACATAGATGCTGGGTGGTTTTCTCATCTTCCAACTTACTCAACACGCACTCTTAACTGCGGAGCCATCTCTCCAGCCCCAGCCTCTCCTATTGTTTGTGACCTTAAAGACATTAGGAATCATTTCCTTCGCCGACAAATATACCCCCTAATTGACAAATTGATCTTTAATAGCTCTAAATCAAAATTCTTAATGACTTCACGGTACTCTAGTGGGGCCTGTCCTACTATTTTAGTTAAGGAACATTTACATAAGTTACAAGTTTTCTGTGTTCAAAACACATCTTCATTTACCATCTTTGCACAATATATAGTACTTGAAAACATGATATGATGAACTCAGGATGATGCTGTACATATGTATCAACAGCAGAGTCAACTCTCAAGAAATGATCACCTCTGTCTCCCTCTGAAGCCACGATGCTCAACTGAAACCTCATGAATCCTTTATAAACTGTAGAGGTATGTTAGAAATTGGCCTGAATCTTCCACAAAAACCCTTGGAGCCAAGAATAGCACCTATGCCTTTAGTTACACTGTATTGGCAACTTGTCCAACCTGAAGAGTTGGAGTCCTTTTTTTTTTTTTTTTCTTCAAGGTAGGGTTTCTCTTTGTAGACTTGGCTGCCCTAGAACTTGCTGTATAGACCCATTCTGGTCTTGAACTCACAGTGATCTGCCTGCTTCTGCCTCCCTAGTCCTGGGATTAAAGGCCTACATCACCACCACAAAGCAGAGCTGGAGTCTTACTTCAAGATTATTATATATGTATTTCTCTTTAGAAGAGCAAAGAATTAGGGGCTGGCGAGATGGCTCTGCGGTTAAGAGCACTGACTGTTCTTCCGAAGGTCCTGAGTTCAAATCCCAGCAACCACATGGGAGATCACAACCACCCATAATGAGATCTGACGCCCTCTTCTGGTGCATCTGAAGACAGCTACAGTATACTAATGAATAATAATAAATAAATCTTTAAAAAATATTTTTAAAAAAGAAGAGCAAAGAATTGTGTGTTAGAAAGACAACCTCCCTGTATCTCAGTGAATACTAGCTGTATGTGAATCCTCTCCATCCCTTCTAAAGGACAATGGCCAACCCTCAAGGAGTTTGCGTCCCTTGAAAGTTCTCTCACTGCTGATGCTTACCCAGCTCCTAGAGCTAAGTAGTCACAATGACTCCTTTCTGTTCCTTTCCCCCATAGTCTCCTATAAAAAGCACTTTTGATAACTCTGCTTGATTAAAAAAAAATTGAGCAGTAGTTTAGCTTTTTTTAATGGGAACTTTCATGTCAAGCGCAGAAGCCACATCGACATCCCAAATGAAAACTACACCGTCACCCAGGAGGCACTTCATGCTGGATGAATTCTTGATTTGCCTTGTATGAGACGGAGTTCGTGGATTTTTCTCTGCCATTGCTAAGGCAGTACTATTAACATGTCAGAAGAGCTTCCTGGAGCAAGAGAGTCTTAGAGTGTTTTCAATTCTTAATGAAAGACACCAGATGTGATTTCCAACTCCGACTTGAACCGTGCTTAATGGTAACTGTTAACTAGTGTAAAAAGCAGAGGCTCCTGTATGCTAAAGCGGTTGAACTCTATAAGGAAAAGAAGGTTTCAGGGCATGATATTCTATCAGGTGGATTATTTTCTGTTGTAGCTTGGGTTTTCCACAAAAATTCAATAAAGGGGACATCATCCTACTTTAAATGTCAAGATGAAGTTTTACTTTAAATCCCCATGAATTAAGAAAATGTGCAGAGCCTCCACTTGGACTCTCTCCTCGGCTACTTGATCATTTTTATCTCTTCTGTGTAGCTAGAAAGGGGAATCAGGGCATGCATGATGTCTCAGTGCCAGATGTAGCTGGCCTTCCCCGCACAGGGGTCTGTTATCTGTACGAGGCAACTGAAGCACCTGCTACCTTGCAGGACAAGCCTGATCCAGCCACCCAGGCCGGGAAACAGGTGAGGGGCTTGCAGAGAGATACTGAAACTGCTTTTGTGTCCTTCCTTCCTAATTTTATCTCTGTAGATGCTTCACTGTTTCCATGGGATTATTCATTTCTACCTCTGCTACTACCTCATGCTTTTTTTTTTCAGTTGTGTATTCAACCAAAGAAAATGAATAAGAAAAATAATTATGATACTGAAAGAAAAAAAATAAGTAAATTCAAACCCGCCATACGTGAGCCTCTTGGGAGTCTCTGATTAATTTTCATTTTCTTCATTTAGTTCTGAGCTTGGCCTGCTTTAGTAAGTGTGTGAATAACTCTGGTCATGGGGTGGCTTTGCTCACAGCTCCAGGAAACAGAAATGAAGCAGCTTAACTCTTGTTGTTACTGAGACGGGTTCATGAGAATGCAGGTTCATGAGCAAGTGGTCTCAGCGCACAGTATAGGTCTTTGTCACACAGCAAGTCCCAAAACAGGAGGTCTGGTAGATTTCTGAGAACAATCAGTTAACATTGTTCTTCAGGCACAGTTATCAATGCTTCCACTGGACTTTCTTGTCCTTTCTTGGAGTCATGTTTGTCTGCACATACTACGTGTTTCAAATGTCAGCTCCAAAAATGTCATCAACTAAGAAATAGACACAGACAGCCACACACACACACACACACACACACACAGAATCCCCAAGGGATTCAGTTGGAAAAGATAGGTGCCAACAAAATTGTGGCAAAAATGACTTGTAAAAATTAGTAATTAGGGGGAGCATAATATATTGAGGATGGCTAGCAAAGACTTCCTATAGGAGCAGAGATGTCATCTGAGCCTTAGGGTAGGAGTTGGATGGAGTTCCCCAGGAGGATGGAAGGCATGGCATTTGTAAAACACAACTTGACAGAGGTGAAGCAATAAGTTTGAACAGGTATACGAAGGTGACAGATTCTGACAGCAAAGCGATTGTCAGAGAAGAGCAATGACACATAATGGGGGCACGTTAGAGAACGAAGAAAAGCATCAGGACTGAGGCTGTACCCTGTAGACTCAGAAAATCACTGAGCATTTGGGGACAGGGAAGTGGCATGGGGTACAGTGTCCTTGAAGATGATTTATGTGCCATCAATGGCCCACATGAGCATGAGGAAGATTGTTCTAGTCCTGCTGTGAGGCCATGGAGGTCTTAGAGACAGCAGTGGCAGTGATAATGAGAGGGGAGGTTTGAGTGACTGTTGCCAAGCATACTTGATGAAACCTTTTAGGAAATGTTTGTTCTAGGGATGTTCTCCCATTGCCCTTGATGGCTGGATAATCTGTGCTTCACTGGGATGCCATGGGTAGCCCAAGACTTAAAGTGGGTCAAAATTCATGATAAACAATAGTAAACAGTAGGCGCTGCTTGGGAAATAACTTCTCAGACCAGTCTAAAGCATCTCTAGTGATGCATGGTCTTCTTCAATATGAAGAGACAACAGAGTGCTCTGAGATTTGAAGGGAGTCTTGGAAGAGAAACTATTGGCTCCATTATTCTTTTCCTTAAGTTGTGGCATTTAGACTGCAGTTGACTGCTATGGCCCCTCCTCCTGGAAGGAAGGAAGGAAGGAAGAGAGAGAGAGAGAAAGAAAGAAAGAAAGAAAGAAAGAAAGAAAGAAAGAAAGAAAGAAAGAAAGAAAAGAAAAGAAAGACAAAGTTGGTTTCAGGTTAAGTATCATTTTTCTGCTCTTCTAATTATCTAGATTATACAGGGTCATTGCCCTTTCCACATCTGAACTCGAGGAATGACTCACCTGAGAAACACCCCCTAACCGAAGTTTCTGTTCTCAGAAGTAACTCTCTGTTAAACTTCCTGTTAAACAAATTGGGAATCCAGCAAGAGCAACTAAAGCAGTCGTGCAAATTCCCACCATCCACAGGTTTCAAAGTCACTGGGCCTGGCCAAAAAAAAAAAAAAAAAAAAAAAAGACCTCAGGTGTCCTCAAAGGAGAAGAACCTTGTTTCTAAGAACGTTCTCGTCAGCTTCGCCATTTCCTTCCATGACAGGCATCAGTGAGGTGACAATTAGGAGTGGTGGGTGGGCACTTCTGTGGGCTGGCAGCCTATTTTAACTTCCAACTGTGGGAGTGAGCTTTAACTCTGTGCTAAAATTAAGGGACTCCAGTAACTCCTGTGGTTATTTCAATCAGCTCCCACTTATTGAGCAGCAGCAGCGGAGTTAAGTAATAATACGGTAACCTTGCCAAGACACAAATGAAATGCAGAGTGGTGCCCAGTTGGATCTGAAGTCCCTTCAATGATCTAAGTGCAGAGCCAAACCAACAAAAGAGCTGGTGGCCCTCCGGGGGCAGGGAGCCAGGGGCGTGGGACAGAATGCCTGGCAGCTTCTCTAATGCCAGGGCAAAATTGAAGGGAGCAGGGTCTGCTTGGTCTAGAAATACAGACTCCACTAAAGAAATGCCAGAAGCCCCGGTGGTCTGGAAGACTTGTTTTAATCTGCCAGAGCCACGGAGGGGCATCCAGCTCAACCTTGGCCCCTGGTGCTTGAACCTGCAGTGTAGTAACAGATGTCACAGTCAACCAACCAGGTAAGCAGCTTCCATGGCCACACTGTGAAGGATGCTGTTCTAACTCCACTGAGAAAGGAAGATTTTTCTCAGCTGAGAGAACAAGAAGCTGTACTGCCAGCTTCCAGTTCAGACAAGGCCACCCTCGTCAGCAGATAGTGAAAAGAACGCCTGGGTAGAACTAGGTGCCTTGAGAGAAGGCTCTGTCAGGGATGTGCACAAATGTGGGTCCGCAACCTCTACATCTTCCCTTCAGAGATGGAGTTCAGGGTGAGGGAGAATGAAGAGCCAGAGACGAAGATGCCACAGGCAGAAAGGAGCTAACTATGAACTGATCACACAAGCCTTTGCATTACGCAGGACTTTCGGTCTCACTGTTCTTCCCTTTGGCCAGTTTCCTCTAGATGATTAAGTTGAGCTGAGCTCAAGTCTAACCAATACTAAAGAAACACGGTGTACTCAAAGTATGTCAGAATCAAGATCATGAGTGTCTATCATAGAAGTCTGCCCAATATACACCATCCTTTAGTCTATGTGTGATCTAGAAAGGAAGAGAGAAATGAAGTCCATCCTGGCACTATGTCTCGTGGTGTAGTCAACTCTGACTGCACGTGCTCAGGATCTTCTCTGTAATTCCAGCGTTAGACCTCACCCCAGAGAGTCAAATGGGATTGGTGTCAGGGAGAACTGAGACATCTGTACTTTGAAATCTCCCCCCACATGATTCCAGTGAGCAATAAGGCGGACACACGCTGACTCAGTCACTCCAGAAAAGCTCACTCAAGGGACCGAGGTTAAACATTTGACTAACAGAGCAGGATCGGCTCTGGGCATTGCAGGTAGGAAGCTAGCATGTGAAAGGCCATCAGACAGGTGTGTTTTCCCTTCGCAGATGGACTCAGCCCACACCCTTACCAACAGGGATCGCTACCTGGACCTTGGAAACTCTTGCCCTGTAAGCACATTGCTTAGTCAAGCGGTTCATGGCAGGACACAGACAGCAGCTCCAAAGTTACCTTACTGCCAGCTGATTTCACTGACCTATTCTTATTCTATTTTGTGATCTTTTAGTAAAATGGCAGAAAGAGAGTTTCACATAATATTGTTCAAAAAAAGTTCTTTTGAGCAGCAGATCTGTTATTTGGATAGTAGGATTAATCCTGTGGCACTGCCAACAGTCAGGATTCCCCCAAGACAAAAAATGGGGCTCATTAGTTCAGGATTCATCTCCGCTGCCTCTAGAAACTCACATGTCCTAGTCTCCACTCTCTAGACCGTAACAGCTTTCATACTTTCATCAAGGGGCTAGGGCTCAGTATGTTACTATGGAGTTTGTTTAAGCCAGCGGTTCTCAACCTTCCTAATGCTGAGACCCTTCATTTCCTCATGTTGTGGTGACCCCAACCACAAAGTTATTTTGTTGCTACTCCATAGCTATAATTTTGCTACTGTTATGAATCATAATGTAAATTTCTGACACGCAGATCTGATCTGTGACCCCCAAAGGGGTTGTGACCCACAGGTTGAGAACCACTGGTTTAAGCACTTACCGCTTTATCCTGAAACTGGGACTGTACAGAAAAATGAGCACCTCTTGTCCCATGAACAAATAGTCCTATTTGACAAGTATTTATTGAAAACTGTTCCATGCCACATCATGACAGGTTCCAGAGAACTTAAAGGTAGGCAGAGGGAACCACAGTTCTTTTCTCATGGGTTCATGGAGGAAATAGTAAACGAAATGCATGCTTTATTAGTCAGAGATGTGTATATGTGTGTGTGTCCATGTACATATACGTGTATGTGTGTGTGTGTGTGTGTGTGTGTCTGTGTATGTGTGTTTCCATGTATGTGCTTATATGTGCGTGCATGTGCATGTACATGTATGAGTGTATGTGTGTGTGTGCCTGTGAGTGTATGTATGCATGTGTATGTGTGTGTTTGCATGTATGTGCTTGCGTGTGTTTGTGTGTGTGCATGTATATGTACATTTATGCATGTATGCGCATGTGAGTGTCTGTGTGTAATTATAAAGAGGAACTTGTTAGGGTTACTGAATCCGGAAGACAGGATCATCCAACATGCTGTTTGCAAGCTGGAGAATCAGAGAACTCAATCCAAGAGTCTGAAAGCCTCAGAACATGGGGACCAATGATGCTGTCTCAATCCAAGACCTGGGGGCCTGGAGGCCAGGAAGTTCCCCAGGGTGAGCCTATGCTGAAAGGCCAAAGAAGTGAGAGCTGGCTCTCCATGGGTGGTGGATTCCCTGGAGGAGAGTGGAGTTTGCACACACTCCCTGGCTTTGTCTCTCTCCATTTTTATTGCATGCAGACCCAGCCTACTGGATGGTGCTACTCACATTCAGCATGGGTCCTTCCCCCTCCATTGCTGTCCTGTCCTACTTATCAATTGTCTCTGGAAATGCCCTCATAGAGGCACCTAGAAATGTGCTCTGCTGTTCTTCAAGGAATCCCTCAAGCCAATCAAGTTGGGGATCGTAGTTATCCAGCATACATGCCAAGTCATGACAGTGACTCATGGTACTCAGGGGGAGGTGTTAAACAGCTTAAAAGTCTTATATAGCACTTAGACTTTTCTGAATGCTACAGAGGCTTCTCTCCAGGAAACAAGGCTTAAGGTGAGATGGGAAAGGCGAGGAAGCATCAACAGTACAGAGGTTGAATCAGAAGAGTCATCCAAATAGACAAAGCCCTTGGAGCAGATGCTATGGGCAGACAGGGAAAAAATATGCAGGAGGACCTGAAGGAAGATCAGAGAGCTGGGGCCAAGAGCAAGTGAAATGGGCAGAGGAAACAGCAGAGGCCTTGTGAAAATACATTATGGCCCTTAGCATAGTAGAAAACCATCAAGTATTGTGTTTTTAACTACACAGGAATTTTGAAAGTCAGAAATAACTTCCAATGGAGACTCCCATCTGCACACAGTGAACACCACTAATCTACATTCGGGCTGTGACGCTCGGATAGCTCATCTTAAGGACTGGAGAAGCCTCTCTGACTATCCCAAGGCCTCAATTGTTTTATTTGTGTTATCTGCTCATCTTAAACCATTATATTTTTGAGGCTGCATCTTGGTCACTGCCCAGAGGAAGCTTGCACCCAGGTGATAAAGACAGAGGAGGAACAACAGGCAGGCTGCAGGTAGCCTGCAGAGCTTCTGATATCCACAGTGCCTCCCCGCACACAACCCTGTCAAGCTTCCATCAGTGAAGGGAAGTTTGAGGAGCGCAAGAAGAGACAGTGATGGGCAAAACAAAGTCCTCCTTCCTGTGGCTGCCAGCCTGGGGAGAAGAGATAGGTGACACGAAACGAATAAACATATACATGCAAGTCAGATGATTACAAATGCTGTAGGAAATAAAGGGGAACGAGCGGTGAGAAATAACCTGGTATTTTATAGACAGGAAGGTGTCTAAATCAGTGACATTTGAGCAGAACGCACAGCAGGAAGCTATAGGGAAGAAAGGCTTCCAGGAGCAGGTATGGCAAGCACAAAGTCTTCGGGGCACAAACAGGCTTGGCATGTTCCTCAACACAAGGCAGAATAACTGTAGGGGAGTCATCGGGGGTTGGGCAGTCTGGGGAGCTTGCCTCTTGAGAGTGGGGAGTTATGATAGCCAATGATAAGGGGCTGAGAGAGAAGAGGACAAGTGAGAGCTCTCAGGGGCCTGGGGGGCGGGGCGAGGTCTTATTTAGCACACTCTTCACGAGAAGTGATTTTAGTGAAGTCTTAAATGATTGGAGGTAGGAACCGGACAGATCCATGGGAGAGGATGTCTCCTAACAGAGAAAACAATACTGGAGAGGGGCTAAGCATGACGTGTTCCAAAGAGACTGGAACACGGTGCAAGAGAGGGTAAGGAATGGGTAGCAGAACAACTGGGCGACCGGAAATGGATGGGACCAAGCTGGAGGCCTCTGGAGGTCTCGCCTAATACTGCTTGGACTCTAATGTCAATTTTGGTCCCTAAAACTGTTTATACAAGCATCTGCATGTAGCTTCTGGAACCTGCCCCCATTTGGTTCCTAATGATGCTGGCAGCTAATGGCTGGGCAGGACAGACAGAGGCGGGAACTTAGGATTCCCAGGTTGGGACTAGGAGAGGAAGGAGGACGAAGAGATCCATAATGCCGGGAGAGTGTTGAGGAAAGGAGAGACCTCATGCCTGAGAAGAGTGCAGAATAGAGAGAGAGGCATGACTGCCATGGAAAGGAGCTGGGCGATTGTGGCCCAGAATGCTCTGAGTCCAGAGCAACCAAGCTAGAACACAAAATTTAGTGAGTAATAACTCAGGATTAACTGTGTGGAGATTAGGCAGTGGCCCAGCTATCGAGCTGCATAAGGCATATAAAAATATAAAGGCTGTGTGTGTGTGTGTGTGTGTGTGTGTGTGTGTGTGTGTGTGTGTGTGTGTTTCTTTAGGGAATGTAGAACATGAAGTGAGTAGTGAACTCACGGCCAGGACTTATTTATTAATTATTTAATTCAACAAAGCATCTTGGATTTTCTTCTAAATACACCAGGTAGCTTTGGAAGGGTTGTGTGTTGGGACAAGTGACATAACATTTGTTGATGTGGGATTTACTGCGATTTCTGTGATGGGAAGAGACGGTGATAGAGGGGGGGGGGGGGGGGGGGGGGGGGGGGGGGGGGGGGGGGGGGGGAGGAAGTCACTGTAGTGGCTGAAGCCAAAGACTGCAGTGGCCTGACATGTATAGACTCAGAACCTACACAGGAAGAAAAACTGGCCAATGCTCGGTAATAATTTGCACATGGGAGTGAGAGAAACAAGAGAGAGGCATCAAAGATCTTCCTGTTTCTATTTGTTAGTTCATTGGTTGAGGGGGTTGATTGAAAACTGGGGGTGATATCATTCCTTCTAGACTCCACCTCACAGTTACCTGGAAACAGCCAGGTAATGCCTGGCTTACTATAAAAGGGGCTGTTTGGACCCTCCTTGCTCTCTTATCCTGTTACTCTCTGCCCCTTCTCCCGCTCTCCTCATCCCTCTTACCTCTCTCTCCAGTGTTCCTGGCCAGCCTCTCCTCTTCTCTCTCTTCTCTTCTCTCCTCTCCTCTTCCCTTCCCTTCCCTTCTCTTCTCTTCTCTTCTCTTCTCTTCTCTTCTCTTCTCTTCTCTTCTCTTCTCTTCTCTTCTCTTCTCTTCTCTTCCTCTCTCTCTCTCTCTCTCTCTCTCTCTCTCTCTCTCTCTCTCTCTCTGCTTTCTCTGTCTCTACTCCCTTCCCAGCTCTCCTCCATATGCCCTAAATAAACTCCATTCCATACTATATCCATCTATGGCTGGTACCTCAGAGGGAAGGGATGCCTCAGCATGGGCCTGCCAAGGCAACCCCTTCCACCTCACCATACTGCACTTCTACCAAACATATCCTGGCTCTTTCTTTTAAAAAAAAAAACCACAACAGGAAGGTACTTTGGCAGCTGTCTTGATGAAGAAGTGATGCCAAAGCTAAGCCAGCACTGAGTGAAGGGCCAGCAGGTGTAGGAATACATGCAGCCATCCTTCTCACTGGGGAACAATGACATCACAACCATTCTTCTTAGACTACTTCTTTTTAAAATGTGTTTGTTTGTTTGTTTGTTTGATGACAAGGTCTCAGTGTGTAACTCTATCTGTCCTGGAACTATGTAGACCAGAGAGAGATCCACCTGTCTCTGCCTCCTAAGTGCTGGGATTAAAGGTATGTATGTACCATTATGTCTGCCTTTTAAATGACTTTATATTTTAAGATTTATTTTTATTTATTTATATGTCTCTGTGTGTATGTGTGTGTATATACATGCAGATGCCTGGGAGACCACAAGAGGGTGTTGGATCCCCTGGAACTACAGATGGTTTGAAGTTAGTACTATAGGATCCAAACTCAGGTCTTCTGGAAGACAGTGGCCCTTAGCCACTAAACCATGTGTCCAACCTTTCCTGTTAATCATCATTTGTCCACAAGTACAGATCTATGGATTCCAGAGCCCATATACATGCACACAACCACCATATCAACCAGGATGCAGCCAGCTCCATTGTCTAAACCTCCACTATGACATCCCTGTAGTCTCCCAGTTTCCACTAACACATGAGACATCCACATACGCAGAACGATATAGTTACATAATCTTTTGAAGCAGGATTCTTTCACTAGGAACATCTTTCCAGCGCCTCTAAGATTCATCCAGACGGTTGCTCTTAATAACTAAATAAATAGGGCTGGTGAGATGGCTCAGCGGGTAAGAGCACCCGACTGCTCTTCCGAAGGTGATAAGTTCAAATCCCAGCAACCACATGGTGGCTCACAACCATCCATAACAAGATCTGGCTCCCTCTTCTGGAGTGTCTGAAGACAGCTACAGTGTACTTACATATAATAAATAAAATAAATCTTAAAAAAAAAAAACTAAATAAATATCCCAGTTTATGAAAGCACTATGCTTTGTTAACCCATTCAGCCATTGAAGGACACTTGGATTATGTCCAGGTCTGGACAATTATGAAGTGACCCACTGGAAACATTTGTGTGCAGCCTTTTGTTTGAGACTAAGTTTTCATTTCTCTAGAGTAAAAGCCAGAGGCTGGCATTGCAGAATAGTGTGCTCAGAAATGTTTCACTCCATAAGTGACTGCTAGACTTTCCAGAGTGGCTATTCTGGGTCGCCTTCCCACCTGCAGTGGATGAGAGCACTTAGTTTTGTTAACATTTTCTTTTTGTTTAAGCCATTTTTTAAAATGTACAACCAACTGTGATTTTATAATTTAATTTAAAAAGTTAATGTATGTGAAGTCACACAGAGTTGGACATTACATGATTGACATGTCAATCTAGGTTCAGCTACATTATCAATATGACAGGATTTTCTTCTTTTTCAGGGATAAGTAATACCATATGGCATATGTATATGTATATATAGAATGATCCAAATGTCCTAATAAACTGTATATATGTGTGTGTATACATATATGTATATATATATATATATATATGCATATACACATACATATGTTTTAAAATGTCACATTTAGCTATCTAAAGGACATTTAGGAAGTTTCTATACCTTGGAAACTGTGAATATACTTCAGTGATCATAGGGATATAGATGTATCCTTAAGATTTTGATTTCAATACTTTTGAATATCCAGAGTTGGGATTGCTGGATCATAGAGTAGTTCTATTTTTAAATTGTGGAAACCTCTACATTTTTTTCATGGCAGATACCCTATTTAACAACCCTATCAACAAGATGCTAGTCTTTCCATAGTCTCACCATGAGTTATCTCCTATCTGGTAACCACCATATCAATAGATGTGAGGTGTTATCTCATTGTGGGCTTTTAAAGCATATCTTTATATTTCAATATTTTATTTTTATAGTATACATCAATATTTTAAATGGTCAACCTTAAATTACATATATTCTTGTTCCTTTTTAAAGTATATTTTAATTAAAGTAAAATTACATCACCTTATCCTCTTCCTCTTCTCCCTCCAGTACCTCCCATGTCCTACCTCAAGTTGATAGCCTCGTTTGCTTTGATTATTATCATTACAAACATGTATCTGTATATGTGTGTGTGTGTGCAAATATATAAATACAACTCACTGAGTCCATTTTCTTCTTTGTATCTATTGGTTTCATTGTCATTTTGAATTCCATTTTCTTGATGGTTATTATTTTGAGTTTCTACCCAAGTTCATTGCCCATTTTTAAAATTAACTATTTTATTTTCATTTATGTTTGTTAGCCACTGGATTGTACAAGTCCCTTATCAGATAGGCAGTTAGGGGATACTTTCTCCCACTCTGTAGATTGCCTTTTCCCTCTCTTTATTATACAGAATGTTTTTAACATGATAGTCTTATAAGTCTATGCTTGTTTTTGTTGCTTGTGCCATTGCCAAAACTAATGTTATAACTGCTCTCTCTCTCTCTCTCTCTCTCTCTCTCTCTCTCTCTCTCTCTCTCTCCCTCAGTAATTTTATATTTTCAGGCCTTGCATTTAAGTCTTTAATCCAATGTGCATCTTTTTTGCATGTAGTATAATAGTTCTCATTTCGCATGTAGAAGGCCAGTATCATAAACAATAACCAAGTGGGATTCACCTTTTGGATGTAAGGATATTGGACAAATATAAACCAATTAATGTGAGATGTGTGTCAGAAGAGCCAATGACAAAAACTACATACACTACCATTTCAGTAGATATTTAAAAGGCAATCGACAAAATCCAACACCATTTTGTGGCTAAAAATAGCAACATGGTAGATATAAAAGAAATTCACCTCTACACAACAAAGGCCATATGTGTGGGAATCTCACAACTAGCATTGTAGTCATGGGAAACAAACTAGAGCCTTGCTTCTATGATGAAGACCTAAGCGAGCATGCCCTTGCTTTCTACTGCTTTTAGTCCACCTGAAACTGGAAGCCCTGCAAAAAGCTGGTCAAGAGAAAGAATTTTAAAACATCAATAGAATGATGGAAAAAATAAAATCACCTTTCCAGATTATATGATCTTATGTGTAGAATCCCTTAAAGATGCTACAAAAATAACAAACAGTTAATTTCAGCAACACTACAGGATATAAAAACAAGATATATAATTCGTTCTATTTCTGTACACTAGGTATCTAGAAACACAATAGCACCAAAAAGAATAAAATGCTTAGAAATAAATGTAACCAAGGAAATGGAAGGCTTGTACACTGAAATCCACCAAACACTGGTGGCAGAAAGCAAAGAACACACACACACACACACACACAATGTAGGGTACTTTCCACTCATAAGTTAGAATTCTACTCTTAAAGTTTCCCATGCCACATAAAGCTGTCTGGAAACCAGACACAGAGGCCCTTTCCTATAATCCTGTACTCAGAAAGCGGAAAGAGGAGGAACACTACAAATTTTAGGCCAATTTTGGCTACAGAATGAGTTTCAACTAGCCTAGGCAAAAGAGCTTGCCTCAAAAAAAAAAAAAAAAAAAAAAAAAAAAAAAAAAAAAAAAAAAAAAAAAAAAAAAAAAAAAAAAAAGAAGTAGAAGAAGATGGTGGAGGGGGAGGAGGAGGAAGAGAAAACAAAAAAGCTATCTATGCATATAATTCTAGACAAAGTCTTAATCCTAATGTAATTTTTATAAAATTAGTAAAAAATAATATGAACTTCATAGGAAACTACAGAAGATCATAAGCATTCAAATCAATGTTGTGGGGGATGGGTGGAAAGCACCTTCCCAATTGAAAAAGGTATAGCAAAAGTACATAACTTAAAGCATTATGGCAGGTAGACCAGTAAGACATATCATCTCCGGAAGAGACCGGAACCAATCTTCAGCGAGGCTGTCGGGAATCAACAGTCAGGGAAATAGGAATCTCCTTAGACATTTTAGAATCTCTTTGTATATATCTATAAAAATTCTTGCTGGGATTTTGATTGTAATTATAACATAACTATAGATCAGTTTAGCTGACCTTTTTCCTATCCATCCCCACCCTTGCTTCCTTCTGCTTCCTCCTTCCCTCCATCTTACCAGCTACCAGTTTTAGTGATTTTCATGAAGAGTCAACTTTTGTGTTCCTTTCATTTTTTTCTTCTATTACTTTTCTGGTTTTTGTATCCAGTATTTATTTTTTCCTTTGTCCTCGTTGCCTCTGTTTTTGAAAAAGAATTTTTTTGTTGTTGTTGTTTTTTGCTTAGGAGTGGTGCATGAGGGAATGTTGAAGGTGAGCGAGAAGTGGTGGGTTTTTATGTTTTCTTAGTCTTCTCCTTCTCTGCTCCCTGAAGCAGCCCCCCCCACACACACACACACCCTTGATCTCCCTGCTCCCTAGTGTCCATTTCTAGTTTTCACCCTACACTGAATTCAGAAGAGAAGAATTAGGAAAATAAAAACAAAACAACAACAACAATAAAGGAAAGTTCATCACCAGTTTAGCCATACTCCAAATTCCAGCCTCTTTCCTCAGTTTACCTGTTCTCATCTTTGAGGCTCTTGTGCACTTTTATCTCCAGATTCTGTAGCTATAGTCAGTCAGAGCAGCAACGATGAATATGTCTCTTGCATCTGCCTAGAACTGAAGTCAGTTGTTTTTAAGCCAGGTCAGAATAGGACTTGTAACATGGTTCTGGGGCCATTCCATCTTCTACAACCACTACCACACCACCTCTGAGAGCCCCACAAAAACCATCTACAAAGGAGACTGTGACAACCTTGAAGGCTTTCATATCCAGAAATGGGAAAATCCCAGGTATTTTTTTATTATTTTTATTTTTCAGAGACCAACTGATTCCTGCTGCGCGAGAACAGGTACTTTTGTTCTGAAGAGAAAACTTGTTGAATTTGGTCTTGGAGCATCATGTGAAAGTGTGGTATGGGTTGTCCTAAAGGCCTACAATGGATTGTACAAGCCCTCCTCCATGCTAGACCAAGAAGACTGGTTTTTTTTGTTTTTTTGTTTTTTTTTCATAAAAAGAAAAGCAGGCTTTCCTAGTCTCTAAGCCCATGCATACACACCATGTTTCCTCACGCTTGGTCAATTTCTTCCAAGTTTCAGGCACTTTGCTAAGAATTCAACGTCAGCTCGAGCTGAGCATCCTTCCCGTCCTCATGAAGTGAAATCCCAATCCTGGTGTGAGTCAGGAGACAGCCCCAACTGCAGATGACTTTCTGCAGGCTCTATGGTGACACAGAGAGGCAGAGCCTGACTCCAAATTAGAGCTCTTCATCTTTCTCCCTCTCACGTGAACCAAAGGAGCCTTGTGTTACTACATAGGATCAGATTTTTAAATATATTTTAACATTAAAGTCAACATGGAAATGGAGAGGGTGGGATGCTCACAGTGAACGGTCATTGTGTAGCAGGCTGGTTATCTCACTAGCTGTGTTATACAATAAAAGAGGATCAGATAAACACAGGCACAACCTCTGCCTCCATTGATAATGTAAATCATCCCTTGTTTCGTTTGTCTTTCCCTTCAGGACGGATACAAAAGGCATAGAAATGAACAATTCATGCCTAAACACAGAAGAGCTTGAAAGCTGATAAATGTCAGATGTTTACTCTGGGTCATCATTAAGGTCTTGAGTGGATTTGCTTATAAACAGCAGCTATTCTCTCAGTGGGAGCACAAGAGATGGGGAGGGGGGTTACCATGTGGAGACGGCTCTTTTAAAGACACATTACAACTTTTCTGCCATGAACGGTAAGCTATATAGATAATTCTTCTTGCAGGCTATGCGTTGTTGTCTCCTGAGCAGCTCAAAGTGTAATGTGCTAGAGAAACGATGAGTTGTTTTTTTCTTTCTCTCTCTCTCTCTCTTCATTTTGTGGAAATGCCATTTTTCATTATCCGCTGAAGGCGAGCCTGCTGGAAATTGAGATGAGAGTTGCCCCTCCTACAGATGGCCAGGCATGTCCTGACAAACATGTCGCAAAGACCTCCGTGGGAGCCTAGGGAGACCTCCGCCAGCAGGTTCTCCACAATGAAGCCGGCAGTGCCAAGCCTTTGAAAGATGTGGATCCTTGCAGCCCATCCATTTCTGCTGCCCTCTGTTCTCTGCGGAGGGTTTTTGTGGGCTGCTGTTGTTTCTCCTCTCCAGTCCAACCAAGGCCCGGCTAAAGAAAAAGTGCCAAGACAAACAGAAAGGGAGCCTTGGGGACCGGGTGTTGGGTACAGAGCGTGAGTGTGGTAATCATTCTTCTGATTTGTGCTCCGATATGTTTTCTGTTTGCTTTCGCACAGAACGCACACTCTCCCCCTGGATCTCAAATAATCTGAACCAAGGTAAAATCATTACAAAGTGGCCTTCAAACACCATGTCTCTGCTGGAACTGAATGAGTGATCAGACATTTAAATACAGAAACTGGGAATTCGGGTGAATTACATTGGTTCAATTGTTGTTTTAATGCTCAGGGCTGTTCAGTCTTGGCTTTTCTCGGAACACCCCCGTCGGTCCCCCTCCCTCTTGATTTTTCCTCTTTCAAACAGATTTCTTCACTACCTACCCCCACCACCCCCACCACCCCCCCACACACACACACACACACTCACTTTCTTTTCATTTCAGTGACTTGGTTTTTGCTTCAGTACTTGAGACTGAATCTGAGGCCTTGGGTATGCTGGGCACAGTAACTTAACGGTGAACACCACTCCTAGCTCCCTAATTCAGTATAGTCCACAAAGCCAAATACAAAGAAATAATTTCTACCTCATTCCTAACATATGGAACAAGGAAAGGAAAGACAGTCTAATTGTCAGGATTCTGAGTATGTGGTTACCTCTGCCCTTTATTTGGATTATTAATCTTGAAGTAACCAACCTCTCATGTGCCCCCAGTATCTGTCTCTGAAGTCAATCACAGAAGAGGATAAAAACTTTCTGTTATATGTGGGATGATTGCTTCAGCTGTTCATCCTCATCCCATCCAGAAGATGGGTGGGAAATAGAGCAGAACATCCTCCACAGCAGAGGGAAGGCCTTCCTCTGGCAGTGCCCCTGCCATGACAGTCAAGCAAATGATTCCTACTACCGGGATCCAGGTCCCAGGTTAATGTCAAGTGCTGATTTCTGTTTAGTTACTCAAGGATCAAAGGGAAGCTATTCAATAAAAAGGAACGCCAAGAGGGACCTCTATGCCCACCTAAATGCAACTTCCTTAACTTGCCTTTTCATGCAGCCCTTTCTGCTTCTTGCATACACGTTTGTTATTGAAATAGGATTTTTCCCTATCTCAACTCCTCAACCATCCCTCCCCTTGCAGCTGACCAGGATATCACAAGAATGATGTGACAGCTTGTTGCTAAGGAACGGAAGACAGGGTCACCACTCACCCTCGCCCCAATGAGGAAGAGGAAATCCTTATCAACAGATTGAATAGGGAGTGTGTATAAGTGTGTTGTTGTGTGTGCATGCACACACATGTATGCTATAGTTTCTGTCCGGTCACCACTTCTGCAGCAGCTGCTCCAGAGAAGCCTTCGGCTTCTTCACCCACCAGCCACACCTGTATTTGAACTTTTCACTTCAGTGTGCGAGTGCCTTCACACTGTCCTGTCAGTGATTTACCAGAGATGTATCACACTCTGACCTTAGTCACAGCCTCCCATGAAGAGTCAAATACAAACTTTGCAAAGTCTCTAATATTCGAGGTGTTCAGCAGACAAGACTAGGACATGAAATTCCTCCCACTTGGAGCACACCCACACCAAGGCTTCTCTAAAATCTATTTATCTTAGTCACGACCTCTGAGCTTGAATAGAAGAAGGTGGTGAATGTTCCCATTTCCCTGTCCCATGTGCCTGAGAGCAGGGAATAGTTAGAATTTATACTGTGACAATTATTAGAGAGAAGGGAGTTAACTTCAAGAATTTTTTTTAAAAAAAAAAGAATTATTTGAGAATCTGAATATGTCCTATTTGTTGCCATTGCAAAAGATCTCTTTTAGCTTCCCTGTTATTCATGTTGCTGATTTTGTGATTGTAAGACTAAATAAAGTGAGGAAATCTAACAGCAGATGATCTCACAAATGAATCGTGCACATATAGTAACAGATAAGTGTATCCATCAATATAGAGGAAACAGCATACAAAAGAGAAAGCGGTGATCCCTTGAAAACAGAAGATAAGACTTTAATTACTTATATAGAAAGATACAGAGGGATGTGAGCTGAATTTGATTGAAGGGAAATAAACTTCTTGTCAAATCCCTGGGTGCTGGGCCAACACTTCTCTTGAACTCCGTCGATTTCTGCTGCGGTGCATTCTGAGTAATGCATGTTTATTCTGCCTAATTGAGGAGGCTGGACGCTAATGAGTTTTCTGAGCACTCCGAAGAAGAATGCTGCGTATGAAAGGGGAGCCAAAGGGTACGTGGAAATGGAAAGCAGGGGTGGGGGGGGGGGGCAGAGAGAATGTTCTCAGAACGTGGGAAAGTTCGTTTCAGTGGGCTGGGAGAAATCCAAATGAGATGGTTTTTATAAAGAAGTGATGCGGTTAAAAGACACTGGCTCATCCGAGTTAGAACTAAACTACAAACCTAGAGTCTGCTTCTGGTCACCCATAAATGACTCAGGCATGTATTGATAAGCAAACATGGCATTTGATCCTGCCCATTATGTATGCTGCACGGAACTGCCTTTTTGTGGGGTTGTTATTGTTGTTGTTGTTGTTGTTGTTTAATACTTGCTATGGTTTAAACTCTTCTTGGCCCTCCTGCCTCAGTGTGGCAAGGGCTGTGATTACAGGTGTGCACGGCCACCGGTAGCTATGTTAAATTCCTTTGCACACTCACTAAGGTTATTTTCCTCAAAATGTAAAGCACATGCGCTTACTTTAAAAATGAGACTCTCGAAATCCCAAGCGCCGAATCAAAACCGTGCAGCTCAAGACAAGTGTTTTTACGAATGCCGATATGTTTTTGGTTTAAAGTGATGAGGTCAAACTGCCTCAAGGCAAGAGCATTTATGAGCATCAGCTTGCATTGACTCTACTCTACCCAGATGCCCAGAGACTGAAAAGGGGGTCTAAGGAATAGGATCTAGCTTTGGAGAATGATAGTAAACAGATGGCATAACAATGGTCCTCAGGGCAGCTTCAGCCAAACTGTCACAGAAGAATAATCATTGTAGTGGGAGGTGGAGAAGAAAGAGAGCATCCTTGGGCAGGAGAGTGTAAGGAAAAGTCAGGAGGCTGAATGACTGGGAATATTCTGGTTACCTGGGTAGTTGATTTTGGATCTATGAATTAGCATCTAGGCTAGAGGGATGATTCCTCCAAGATGTCTTCTACATGTGGTGGCCTATACCTGATCTCTCTCTCTCTCTCTCTCTCTCTCTCTCTCTCTCTCTCTCTTTCTTTCTCTCTCTCTCTCATCTTGCTTCTAATGTTTCCTTTCTTCCTTCTCCCTTTTCTTTCTTCTCTCTGCTCTCTGATCCACGTCTCAGGTTCCTCATAACATGGCAACTTGGGAATCATACAATTTTTTTTAAGGCAGCTTAGATTTCCAGGACAGTGTTCCCAGAGGCGTGTGCACACACACACAGACACACACACACACACACACACACACACACACACACACAGGAAACAAAACAAAATATCTGCAAGTCTCTCTATGACCTGGGTAACACCAAATGTCACTTTGATTGCATTCAAACGTTCCAACAGATCACAAGAGTCAGCCCATGTTCCAGGGAATGGGAGTGAGACTTATTCCCTCAATGAAAACAACATCAAAATCCACGTGCAGCCAAATGTAATCTACCACAAGAAATAACGAATAAAGTGGAATGCCCTAATGAGATGTCAGTGCTAGATAGAAAAAGTCATCATAGCAAGAAGCAGGGCTTTGAAAGTAAGGTGGAAAGTCGGAACTCATGGGGATTTTACTCTAGGCAATGTCTGCTGTGTCTTTAGTTAGGAAAATGAAAGTATCATCTTCTGGATTATCAGAATCCTCATAGTCCCAAGCATTGGACTAGGCAGAGGAGAGACTGCCATGCCCATCAGAAGCTCATTGACAAGACACTCTGCTGTCCAGGAACATGTGCTTTTGAAGGACGTAAGCTCCTTCAGGCCATTGACTTAAAAACAAAGAACACAACAGGCAGGTGTGAGAGGACCCTAAGCAGTAGAGAGCTGGCTTCCTGCCAGACTAACCTGCCTGACACTTCAAACCCAGAGCCAGGACTGCCCTCTGATCCTGACAGGAGCCCGAGGTCTTCCATTATTTTTCTAGTTTTGATCTCTCACCCTTTTGCACAGATGAACTCTCTTCATTAAAATATGTAGGTCTGAAAATGGCTGCTCCGGGCCAGTGTGGCCTCTGATTCCTGCGTGACTGATATATTATCCATTCTAAGCTGGAGTTCTGGGTTCTGAAGAGGAGGAATCTAGCTGGATTAGGCTTATCTCTGGACTGGTTTCCTTGGAGTCAAGTGTCCATTCTCAGTACAGTCAGTGATGACTGCCAAGCAGGTTCAGATGTTCAAAGAAAAGCAACCTAGAAGCATCACCTGGCTCCTGCTGCCATCAGTAAGAGAAAACAGGTAGGAACCCATTAACTAGAAAAGGCATAGGCTAGGTGAGTGACAAGAAAGACCATGTAGGAAACATACCAGCCTGGCCCTGCAGGCTCAGATAAGGAGAGCAGAAGAGTTTGGTTCCCAAGCTATCCTTCACTCACATTTCAGACCCCTTCTTACCCTGATAGAATGTCAAGCCCATTTCCCATTGAATTTGTCATGGCAGCTTTGATGTATGAAGCAGTCAAGTAATGCACAGTAATGGATAATATCAAAGAAGATCCTTTCTTATCTGGCTCTCGCAGAGGTTTTCTAATGATTGTAATAGTATTGGGGGTGGCTGGCTCTCTCTTCCTATACTATCCTCCAGCATCTAGCCCTATGACCATGTCATAAAGGAAAGATGGATGAAATAAACGTAAGGGCTTTCATACTTCCAATGAAAATTACTAATCCAAACAATGAGTGAGGAAACAAAGCTGGTCAGAGAAAAGTATCGATACTGTTCATTACTACTTCATGTGTCACAGAAAAAAAATGTAAATCAGAATTTCCTTAATTAGTACACACGAAATGGAGTAAATTTGAAATTTATGAGAACTCTTTAAGTATCATAGAAAAATACTGCCTTTCTTATGGTAAAGTTAAGTATGGAATACATCTTTTCTAAAAAATCATCATTTTCTCATTAATCGAGCTTACCTCCACAATAACTTTAGACTACAGCATTCCTTCAGAAGTGCTGTCTGCTCAAAATTCTCCAAACAGCAACAGCAAACGGAATTCTGCTTGGGTAGGAGAAACGTGGCCAAGCAGTCAAAATCAATTTGTTCATGTGATTGACACTAGGGACTGTGTGTCAGCTGAGCTCTTTCATACCATCTGGGCTCTGATTATGATCAATAGATATTTGTGATATGCCCAGGAAATGTGCTGTTTGATTACTTTTACATGGGAGAGGAGACACAAATGTCTCAACCCAGAGTCCCCTGATGTGGCTACAGAAGCCA
Source organism: Mus minutoides (assembly GCA_902729485.2). Classification (NCBI taxonomy): domain Eukaryota; kingdom Metazoa; phylum Chordata; class Mammalia; order Rodentia; family Muridae; genus Mus; species Mus minutoides. The sequence continues at coordinate 880,692 of LR749909.1, forward strand.
GATAATGAATTATTAGAATATGGAGTTTGCACTGATAAACTTTTGAACTTTCATTGAACTTGTAGATTAAGAATAGGCAGTTTTTCCAAGAGGAGAATTCACCAGACAACCAACAATTTTTCTTTCACATATTTAAGAGAGATGTTCGATCTGGTAAGGAAATAATAGTAATTTATGTCTTTGATAATTGAGAAGGATTATAGTTCTATACACAGAAAAAGCAACCATCACCCAGGCGGTGTGAGTCACCAACCCATTAAAGAAGCTTCTAGCTTAAAAGCAGATGAAACCCCTAGGTCTGGAGGGTGGTATTTTCCAAGAAGGAGTTAAGAGAAGGAAAAGAAATCCCCCAGAGACTTGTAAAATTAGGGCTCTGTGTCTGACTTCTTCCAAACAAGAGTAATGACAATTATCAGATTCAGCATGACAACCCACGCTAAAAGAAAAGCATGTATGATCAAACCCATTTCTCAATATGCATTTTTCTCTCTTGGAGAGACCTTCTGGCCCACACATACATAGGCCTTCACAGACCCATGCTGAGAAGCAGCCTTTCCAACAGCAGCCTCCTTCAATCTGTAGAGATCCATCATTCTATGAACATCATTTGCCCTTTAATATTTAAAGGCAGCCTAGAGAAGATTCAATAGGAAGATTGCTGACACCTGAAAACATGTGTGGTACAATCAACTCGCTACAAGAAGTCATTTTACTGATAAAACAGAGTTGACTGAGATCAGGCTCTTGAGAGAAAAGAATTACTAATTTTGCTGCTGTCGCACTGAATAGGCTGTATAAAAATACGTGCTAGTTTGTTGGTGCAATGTACTGGTCACTTCTACTAGATGCTGTACATGCTACAGCTCAGTTACCCTTATTTAAAGTCTTCTTTCAAGATCTCCTCACTGGAATACTTTGCTTCCTTGGAATTCAATTATACTCAATTCCACCACTGTGTTGAAGCACACATTGTAGACATTTACAGATGAGTACCCCATTTTAAAATTGGTTAATAGCTGAGATTATAGTAGCCCAAGTGTTACCATGTAAGGCTGGGAAATAGCCAACAAGAATGAGGACCACATTCCTAAAGAGGTTGTCATGGATAGAACAAGCTCTAGTAGACTGCTCTAACCTAAGCTAGTTTGGGTACTGGGAATGGAAATTTCTTGAATTTTCAAGAGTATTGGGCTTTAGAGAAGGCATTTATAGAACCCAGAATCTGGTAGTGGAAAGTCATTAGAACTTGGGCCGGTGTGGAATCCTATCTGTGCCTCTATCTCTGCTAGTCTATCAGCACGTTGGCTGTCTTCCTGTCTTCAGTGATGTGGATTACTCAATGACCTCTCCTAACATTAACTCCTCCTCTTAAGTTTTAGTATCACTGGTAGCCACCTTTTCTGGCTTCATAAAAATGAAGAGAAACAAGTTAGCTAGCCAGCCACTGTATATGTTACTATGATGTTGCTTTCTCAGCAGTTATCCAATCCTCTAGAGCCAACATGAATAAATCAAAGGGAATAAATAAAGTTGTCATCTAGAAGGGGCAATTCTGTTATAAGGAACTTGTGGCCAGTCTAAAGGTTGGATTCCCTGGTCCATGGGGGTACCTGGGAAAGGTCCCATGGATGATGTAACATTTGAAATGATCATAAGAGGATTACATGAATGGATGGGCAGGTGCTGAGGGAATGTGGAACTGGTGGAATGAACACAATAAAAGGAAAGTAAAGAGAGAGTGTGTGCACCTCGGTTTGGCTGGAACAGCACTTTTCAAACATTGTCTGCACGCCACTCATCTTGAGAGCTTATTAAAACACATACTTTAATCTCGGGTTCTGCCAGAACCTGAGACTCTGCATTCCGGATGGTGTGGATGTGTTGGGATCCACTCTGAGTCGTCCTGCTTGAACAAAGTGTGTAACAAAGCCATGAGTGCCCAGCTAAGAGAACAACACTCACCTCACCTCAGTGAGTAATGGGAGGCTTAGAAGTGATAGAACCAGAGTTGCCTTAAAAGACAGGAGAGCTTGGAGATGCTGTATGAGGTTAATCCAAAGAGAACTGGAAGACCAGCTCCGTAGCAATTATAAAGGCCAGGGGGCAGGATAGGAGTACTTCAGGACAGTCACAGTGGAAAGGGAGAGAAAAGGACATTTGAGATAGATAGCTGATGCGTGTGCCCTTCCGTCTGTCCTTGCCCAGTTTTGCTGTGGTTGACAAGAGGAAGACTCTTCCTCAGGCATCGTCTGGTGACATCTTTGTATGCCCTTCTGAGGGTGTCTGCTTTTCATTTCAAATCAGATCTAAAGACATAGCCTCTCTTTTACCTCTAACCCTTAATTTCATTCTCTCTGTCTAACTGCATTTGCTATTGTGCGCAACTTGCTGCATGAGTTAACTATATTATAAGCATGTAACTGGGTTATTTCACTATTATTTCATTGTGTACCAGTAACCAAATTCAGTGACTATATTTGTTCTGCTGAGGAGTTTTGAAGGAAGCGTATCTGAAGGGCACTGGGCAATGAAGTAAAGTCTCTTACTGCCCTTATCACCGTCAGGGAAAATGATCTGTTTGTTTGCAGTTCACTGGAGTACATAGCAAAGAAATTGAAAGAGGGCTTAGGGGGTGTCTGAGTGAAGTGCAGCTATGGAGATGGATGTGTGCTGTAAATATTATGCTGTGGTTCAAAACTCAAAAAATAAAAGGCAATGACAATATACAGCAGAGAGGCTTCTAGATCATCTATGGGCAAGGGAAAAATAGATACGGCAGACAAATCATATATGGGAATGAAGAACCCCTGTTATTAACCAGTTTACATAGTCCCTGCTAGCAGTTTAAGCCAAACCAAAGATAAGCCTGGTGTTAAATAAAAATCCCCACTGAAATTTTCTTAAGGCTAAAGACTTTGGAATATCCTGAGATTGTAAGTACAAATGCAGATTCTCTGCTTACCTAATGGATTGTTCATGCTATTTTCAGATCAGGCTCTTGATTGCTGAACTTTGGTTTCCCTGGTCCCTGTGCACCAAATCATTTTTTTTTATACCAAACAGGACATTAAATCCAATCCTTTTTATTTATAATCAGATGAGATTTTTGTGCATGTGAGCACTTTAACAACTCAAAACCAAACATTCGGTGCTGATAAAAAAAACAACTAACTAATAAACAAACAAAACAAAAACAAAACAACAGTTTGAAAGTGAATGAGAGAAGGAAGAAGGAAGGAAGGAAAGGAGAAGGAACTGTCCAGCCCTGGAGAGAGCTGGTTTGATTGTGATGGAACATAATCAGAGCTGGAACACAATGGAGGAAACGTTCCCAGAGGGAATCTAGATTAAGATTCACACTTTGGCCTCTTCCTAGAAACGTTGGCCTCCCAAGCCCACGGGTCATTTTGCTTGACAATGTCACATCGATTCACCATTCATGATGGGCTCAACTTTAGAATCTTAATGTGCTGGCTGGAATAGGCTGCATCTTTGGAGAAGAGGCCAATCTTGACTGTGTTTCCCTTTGGAGAGATTTCCTGGTTGGATGGAGGCAGCTGCCTCCTCATTCTGATCAGAGTGGAATGGAATGAAAACCTGGCAAGACATTCATTTTAGGCATATACCCGGGTATATATTTTACATACAAACTCATTTGATCCTCACATGTATACATATAAATACACACACATACACATGTGTGTAGGTTACCAGCAGCATGAAACTAAACATGCAGTGATTGTACCTTTAGAAGAACATGGGTTTTGGGAAAGGGTTCTATGGTGCAATGAGAAGGAGAGAGTTCCTGTATTTAGTATATGTGACCATAATGGGTCAAATGTATTATTCCCATCCCAGAAGAAAAGTGACACCCAGGCCACTAGGCAGCTCCAGGGAAGAAAAGGAGGTCTTCAAAGAAATAATGGAAACTGAAGCGAGTGGTCAGGGAAACCAATGGAGATAACATCAAGCTACTGCCTAGCCTCTTTCCACTCCACGTTGAAGCTCAGGATTCTGGACCCATTCCTGAATGTTTTAATGATGAGAGTAGTCTGTGTGGGGCAGCAGGGAATAGCCCAGCATGATGACAAACTGGGTTGGTTTATCTCAGCGCTTTCCTTCCGATGTAATCCAGAAGGAAATGCTCTCGCCCCTGCTCTCTGCACCATCTCTGTTCCCAAACCTACAACATCAAAGATCCGTTTTTATCTCAAGTGGCATCACTCTCCCAAGAGTTGAAGTATGTTAGGTATGTGGTCACACAGCTACTAAGATGCTACCACAGATGTTAGGCAGGAAAGTCCAGAATGCAAGAAGTTAAAGGACAACAGAAGAATAGCTCTTCTGGAAAGGTGTTGCTGTAGAGATAGCTATCTCTAGCTTACCCAATGGCAGCAGGGACCAGAGCCTGATTGTAAAGCAAAGGAGTCCTTCCATTCAGGGTCCCCCAAAAGTCCTTCCATTCAGGGTCCCCCAAAGAGACAGAGAAAGCTGTGGGCTGCTTTGTTTAGCTTCCACTCTAGATGCCTTCAGGAGTTCACCCTATCCATGCTGCAGACGCTGGGAAATGAGACCCAAAGCCTTACTTCCTCCTTTGCAGAGAGAGTCCTCTGAGCCAGATGCACTTCCACAAGTCTTCCCTGTGGGCACAGGTAATGGGGTAAGAGATAGGACACAAAGTCTTTCTTTGGTAGCCAAGGCACCCTAGGTGGTAATCTCTGCAGTGTACAGCTAGGGACACAGTGGTCTCAATCTCAGAGGTAGCATCATTCTAGAACCTGGAATTGCCTGAATTGTCCTACCTTCCCCAGATGTGCGTACACCAGCACACACCTGATCCATCATCCCCTTCTGTTTCAAGTAGCTGCCATGGTTTCTGTCCTCCAAGTGGTTCAGGACTAGCCAACCATATGGGACACCCAGAACTGGCCAAATTTTTAACATATTCTCCATTACGTGACAAAACTATTTTCAGTGGTAATCTTGTAATAATCAGTAATTATTCTTCTCATGATTCATTCATTAGTCTTAAAAGACTAAATTTCAATTTAAAATATTAATCAGATTTGATCACTTTTATGTATGAATTACTAAACTTAAACACAAATTAAAATTCCAAGTGGTTATGCAGAACGACAAAATGAAGTCCAACTGTAGAGGTTTTCTTTGCCATCTTGATATGATCCCCCTTATCAATTGTCTAAACACAAACAAAGAGCTAGTACTACTGTACTGGCAACACAACCTGAGCCTGAAGCCAGCCCAACCCATCTCATGCTGCTTTGCCTTAATAGGACTTCTCTTAATTAACTTCCACACAGATACAGTATTCATTAAATGATAAGTAATAAAATAAAATATGCTAATTATATGTAGAAATATCCACACATGTATGTATGAATATATGAATGTATATATAAGTGTGAGTGTATACATATACATGTACATATATATAAAATGCAACAGTCACCCCAGCCATTGTTTAGTACATGGACCAACAAAACATTTGGGGAGAGGATGATTTTATCACTGACATTGTTTAGAATTGCTGCCCTGGGGATAATAAAAGCCAACTGACTTACAGTCAATTTTATTATTGGTTTTAAATCCTCTACAGACGACACAACCCTGTACCATGTGCTCCAGCAGGGAGAGTTCCAGCTACCCAGTCCCTGATGTCACAGAGCCTCAGTGAACATATAAGTCCGTTCCAGAAACAGCTTGACTCCACAGAAAGGGTTTCCTGGGAGAGGAGGGGGATGAAGACACCTGGTGTTGTCACCAGGCACCCCTCACGTACATTAGGCATCATAGCCTGTGCCTGTGGTGGTACCCTAGATTTCAAAACACCACTGAAACCCAAAAGCTCCCTCAACCAGGCTGTGGGTGGTGAGGAACTGAGAGCCCCAAACTTCTGAAGCCTGGTGTCACGTTCTCATACTGAGGCGACTCATATGCTCCATGGAGAAAAGAAAAGTGTGCTTCAGTACAACGAAAGGCCGTTTCAAGTCATGAGCGCACACGCAAATAACTGTTAACTTAACCGATGCCAATGCTGTTTTCAATCCTATGCCTGCCATTCTTTTTTCTGGGCCATGAGCGGCACACCCAGAATCCTCAAGGTCAGGAGGAAAAGCCTCTTGCAGAAGTACACCACTCTCCACTCTGTGAGGTGGGGTGTAGCCCCTGCCCTGGTGAGAGGAATTTGTCTCTCCTTCTCCAGTCCTGACCACTCTGAGATAGCCATGCTTCTTTAAGACCAGAGACTAGAATTATGTCCTGTGTGCTTCAAAGTAGAGAGGGAGAGACAGACAGACAGATAGACAGACAGACAGACAGACAGACAGACAGACAGACAGACAGATCTGAGAAAGGCTACTTTCCTGGGTCTGAGGAGAGTCCAAGTTGCCCGTTCTCTTACTGATGAGCATCCTCTAACATAAAGATGCAGATTCACACAGGGGCACTAAAACCACCAGCCAATTTGAACACTGAGTTCCACGACCTCATGGGAATCCAGAGGAGGATACATCCCTGTTAAAAAGGAAAGGTGAGTTGTATGCCAGTCCTCTTACCTGGCGCTAAGAGGGTGACCCAGTATCTCAGCCCACAGGGCCGGGGTATAGTCCTGCCCTTCTACAGGACCAAGAAAGTCTAACACATGGCTTGAGCCTAGGATACTATGAGTAGAGCATAGCCCCTAAATTCAGGTCTCTGCATTACTGTCAAAGAGCATTTATTTTACCAAAAGATTAAGGTCCTCAATGACTCCAGGGCACAGCCCAGTATCCAGAGTTGTGTTACAATGGCCCTTTGTGAAATGGGCCTTTGTCCCAGAAAACAGAATGACTTCTGGCATTCTTTATAAGACAGCAGCCCAGTGTGGCCATGTCACTCGGATGTTTCAGCAGACAGACCTCCCAGACCCAGCTGCTGAGGTTTGTTGCTGGTGGGACCCAGGGTAAGTCACATGCTAAAATGGTTGATACATATGAACATGCTTTCTCCAGTTAGCAGGCTAGTACACCAGGGAGCTGAGGTGCTGAGCAAGCTGGACTTCTCTGTATCCTGACACAGCTAATGGTATTTATGTCCAAACCTGGTAGGCAAAATTTACATCTCTTTCATTGTCCCCCACCCTCAGTTGTCCCTCATACAGGGGACAAATATATTATAGGAAAAGGAGGGGGAAAGAGGGGCAGAGGCAGAGGCAGACAGAGACCAAGAGACAGAAACAGAGACACAGAGACAGAGGGCAAAGAGACAGAGACAGAGACAGAGTCCAAGAGAGTAATAAATGTTACTTCTCTCTACTACCCAGGATCCAAATGTCTCCTCTGGGGTAAGAATCAGAAAGTCTCCTCCCACCAGAAAGGCTGGGAACACTATCTCACCTACACACAGAAACAGGCTGACGACCCACGGACAGGCAAGACGATGCTTACAGCTGAGATGCTGTGCACTGTATCTCAGGGACAATCGTGCTCACGGAGGACTGGACTTCCTCATAATACTGGCAGAGTCCAGGCCGGCAGTCAATGTGTGTGTGTTGGGGGGGGGGGTGCTGTCAGGTCCTCCCAAACTAGAGATAGAGAGACACAGGCTAGACTTTGAATCACCATTCTGTAACTCCTGCTGCTTTTCTGAGCTTAAATCTGGAGTTTTCTGCCAATTCTGCAAGCCACTGATAACCTCTAGTACACTCACTTCTGCTTGAATCAGCCTCCCTTAGAGTCTGTCTTTGTGATCAGGAATTTTGCCTGATGCTGGAAAAGATACAGCCTGAAAATAAATTACCCCAAATCCACAGAAAAATATTAATATGCCAACACGTTATCACAGGATTAATTAAAAAAACAGGGGGGGGGTGTAGAACATTCCTGTCATCTCAACACCTGGGAGATGGAGGCAGGAGGATTAGGAGTTCAGTGTCTTCCTAGGTTACACAGGAAGTTCGAGGTTAGCCTTGGCTTTGTAAGATCCTGTCTGACAGCCGGGCGTGGTGGCGCTCGCCTTTAATCCCAGCACTCAGGAGGCAGAGGCAGGCGGATTTCTGAGTTCGAGGCCAGCCTGGTCTACAAAGTGAGTTCCAGGAGAGCCAGGGCTACACAGAGAAACCCTGTCTCAGAAAACCAAAAAAAAAAAAAAAAGATCCTGTCTGAAAAAAAAAAGAAAGAAAACTTTTTTTTTTTCCTAACCCTGGAAATGAGGAACAGAGTTTATGTCAAAAGTAGCACGGTTAACTGAAGTCTGATTCTTTTGCTTGGAGAGGTGATCAGTCTACAGAATGGAGACATGAAGGGGGCACAGGTGGCACGATCACACGATAGACAGGAAAGTGGAAACCAGACACAAAAGTGTGTGTGAGACACAGAAAGGGAGCTCTCAGGATTTAGAACTGCTTTTGTTCAGGGGTCCCATTTCCAGCCTGTGCAACAGTAGGCCTTGCACCAATTTTTAAAGAATGAAGGGATAAATGAATGGATGAAATATTGGTGCAGGAGGGCCGTGAGGAAACACCATTCACTGCTATGAGTGACTAGGGAAGGTTTGTTAGATATTTCAAAGTTGTTTTCTTCTTTCCCTATTTCCAGCTCTTTTCATCACGTTTCTGTTTTCCTGAGAAAAGGGTGAAAAATAATGTTTTTCTTAGCCCAAGCCACATTTGGTGACCCAACTTCCCCTAATATTTATGGGCCCCCTCTGGAGACCTAAGATGCATTGGAGCCGGGTGATAAGGGCAAAGGAGCAAACGTTCCCCTTGCCAACTGGAAATGCTTGAGGAGACAATCCATTAAGAAGTCTGGCTCTGCCTCCTGCAAACACCACCTTCCTGTGGGTGGTGCACACGGTGACCTTCACAGCCCACAAGCCGGAACCTGGAACAGAAGAGACAGTCTGGGGCAATCCAGTGTCACTAGGTGCGGAGGCCACGTTAAAGGTCTTCCCGCCCCCAACCCCTCACCCCCCATCCCCACCCTGCTGGTTGTCATCACTCTGCTTCCTTGCCCGGGCCACCACTCAGTGCACACTGCAGCGTCTAAACAATGGCAGATTCAATAGCCAGAGGGAGTTCAAAAGGGTCGACTGCCATCAGATTGGCATTCAGCGGAGCCTGCTACCAACTCAGCAAGTGGGATCCGGTTCCATTCCGGAATGAGTAAGCAGGGAAGCAGGGACTCAGCAGTGCCGCTGAGCCAGGAGGTGGGCTCCAGGCAGCCCTGAACTCTCCCAGCAGGAGAGAGGAGAGGATTGGATTCAATCAGCCAGGTGAGGTGAGAAGAAATGCAGTGTGCAACAAAATCACCCGGTAGAGCTAGCTGCACACCTGCCAGGGCCCCTCTAAAACACACACACACACACACACACTCACACACACACATTCTTTACAACCCAGGGAATCATACAAAGGAAACTGTGGCAGGGCACCACCCTCAAGGCTCCACATTACTAATTCCGTCCCTTTGCTGCAGCTGCCACTTCCCTGTTCTATCCAAACATGCTCTGTCCATCTGCCCCTACAAGGCATAGCCTTCTTCCTTAGGATGAGGTGTCACCATGCTTAGCAGTCATCCACAGTGTTGTCACAGCTAAGCGCAGACCCACTCAAGGCTGGCCTCAGTTCTGTCCTCTTCTCTGAGTTCAGCCAGCACAGCTTCTCCCAAGTTTAGGTCCCAGCTCTGAAGGACCCCTTCCCCAAGATTCTGTAGTGTGGCCACCAGATGTCTATGCCCTGATTCTATGGCACGGGCCTGGGAGTAGCCAAGACCAGTTAAGCTAGCTCCTCACTTCGCCTCATCTGCACTTAGGGTAGTAGCTGCTTCCAGAAGCTACAGTTTGGAGATACCCCAGGCTTATTTAACCCTTTGCCTAACAATCTGAGTTAAATCAATACCCTTTGTTAAATTCTCTTAAAATAATAACTGCGATCAACCTCTCTAAATAATGTTTACATGTGGCTTTCTATAATAGCATTAGTTATTTGGGTTTTCTTTCAATTTAAATAAAAGTCATGTTTATGCTTTAATTTTATAATCATTTAATATATAAAATACGTATAGAATAAATGTATGCTATAATTATATAAATGTTTATGTCATATAGTGTTCTCCCCATTGGACTCCTACTGATACAGGAGACACACTCATGAGAAAAAAAAAAAAAGGTCTCAAGTTGAACTTCCTAATGAAGACACGCCTCTGGAGGCTTTGATGGAGGTCCACCTCTGCCTTGCCTGAGTTGGGCAGGAGAGCTTTTCATCTATCACATTCAAATGACACTTCTCAAGAAGCTGCGGTCAAGACCTAATTGGGAGTTACCACCCACTAAGCTGCTCAACTCAAGACCATTTCTCACTTAGCTCTGAAAGATTTTCATTAGGGACAGTTGAACAATCCAAGAGCACATGGCCCCTAAATCTCAAAGATTTCCAGAAGGAAAGATAAGGAGAGAGTTCTAAAGAAGAGGAAAACCAGGCCCAATCAGAGAAGGGATTGCATAGAGCAATCCACAGAAGGCGTACACAATCTAACTGTTCATAAAGACCAAAGGGAGGCCATTGCACTTGAAGTCGGGAGGTGGAAAAGACTATTAAAATCACAGGTGGTTGCAATAACCACGTATACATTTGGTGCTGAATTTCTAATCCCCATCTCCTTACTTTGGGAGCAATTAGTCTCGGGTGAAAAATTGCACTTGCAGCTAATTGCACCTGCAATTACCTACTTCCGGGTGCAATTAGCCACTTGAACCTAATTCTGAGTGTGCAAGTGTTTAATTGCCTATGTGAGGAGGTGATTCCAGACACAGTTAGTTGTGCCCTCAGTCTTTGCACCTGCAACTAATTGTGACTAGCAAAACAAGGCTCCATACAAGTCAGGTTGGAGACACATATGGTGACCCCGTTTGAGAATCTAAGACTTGGATTGGTTGAAATAATAGAAGAACAAGTGTAGGAAGGGCAACATAGGGGGGGGGGCAAATTATTATTATCTGTTCTTCAGATGTGTGGCGGGATCAACCTGTTCCTTCCCTTCCTCCAGTCATGTTCCTCCCAGACTACAGAACATCCGGTCAGCTAATTATAGGCAGGTACCTGGCCTCGACTGATACAATTATTGCAACAATAGCAGAAATGCTGCTGCTAACATTGAAGAACATTCACAGGCACACATTCCAGCCGCTTCCTCATTTGGAGGGTTGACTCTGGTAAGGTTGTTCAAAGCATTTAGGTGACAGGTATGTTTGTGTGACACATGCCTATGGAGTACTAACTCATATCTTGAAAACATATATTATATTAGAAAAGGTTCCAGCCTTTCCATCTCCTATCAGCTCCATAAATGAACATTGAATATCTACTCTCTGCTTGGTATATCAGAGTATTCATGGGCTCATTGGGAAAATCTGTTTGTTCTGCCTTTTTACAAATATCTATTTATCAAGCCCTCTTGGAACTCACACGCAAGTGAGGAACCAGATGTTAAATAACTATTTACAGAATTAATGTCCTCATTACGGAGACTGTGAGAATGCATGATCAGGACCTGCCCTGGGCTGAGAGTTTGGGCTAGGATTCTCCAAAGAATTGATGCTTATGCTGATGTTTAAAATACTACTAGAGAGAGGTAAGCGAAGAGGTCTCCAGACAGAGGGAAGGAAGATGCCGAGGCTCTGGGTCAGGAAGAAACACACCCGCCTTGAAAATGAAAAGAAGGTCAAGGTGCTTGGACACAATAGGTAGCAAAGGAGTATGAAGTTTATGTGATGAGAGGGAAAAGGTTTCCTTTCTTTCTTTCTTTTTTTAATTTTCTCTCATACCTACATCCTGCAGCTTCATCTCCCTCCATTCCTCCCAGCTCTCCCACCTTCCCTCTCACTAAAATCCTACCCACACCCCATACCCCCAGAAAAGAGAAGACCTCCCAAGGACATCAGACCAACACAGCACAACAAGATACACTAAGACCAGGCACAAACCTTCATATCAAGGCTGGATGGGGCAACCCAGTAGGAGGAAAGGGGTCCCAAGAGCAGGCAAAAGAGTCAGAGACACCCCTACTCCCACTGCCAGGAATCCCACAAAAACACCAAGCTAGTAGCCATAGCATACATGCAGAGGATGAAGCATAGACCCGTGCAGGCTCCGTGATGGCAGCTTCAGTCTCTATGAGGCCCATGAGCCCTACTTAATTGAGTACACAGGCTAAGTTCTCCCCCAAGTCTTCAACTCCTCTGGCTTCTCCTACAATTCTTTTTCCTCCTCTTCTATGGAATTCCCTGAGCTCCAAGTGGAGGGACTCGATGGAGATAGCCAAGTTGGGATCTCTCTCAGCCTCATATTTAGCTAAGGGTCTCTGTATCTGTTCCCATCAGCTTCCTTAGGAAGCTTCTCTGAGGAAACTGGGCTAGGCATTGATCTATAAGTACAGTAGAACAGTTGTAATCATTTCACCGATTATTGTTTTTTTCTTTTGGGGCCAGTTGAGTTTAGTTCTACCTTAGGTCTCTGGAGCTTCAGGTTCCTAGTCATCCAAGCAGTGTCAGGCATAGGCACTCTTTCATGGAGTGGGGCTCAAATTGGACCAGTCATTGGTTGGCCACTCCTACAAGCTCTGTATCACCATTGCCGCAGCACGTCTTGCAGGCAGGATAGATTGTAGGTTGAAGAGTTTGTGGCTGGGCTGGTGTTCCAGTTCCACCACTGGAAACCTGGCCCTGGCTATAGTAGATTGTTGGTTCAGGCTCCATAGCTGTCATTACTTAGGAGTCTTCGATAGGATCACTCTCATAGATTCCAGAGAGTTTCCACTGCACTGGATTTCCACATCACTCCCCAAATGCCCCCCAATTACAGTCATCTCTCCCCATAATCTCCCCCTCCATCACTCTCCACCCCACCTGGTCCCTCCTATTCCCATGCCCACTTGCCCCTGGTACACAGGCAAAATCTATTCTATTTCCTTTTCCCAGGGAGATCCATACACCTCCACCCACATACCCAAGCCCTCCTTGTTACTTAGCCTCTCTAGGTCTATGGACTGTAGCATGATTTATCCTTTACTTAACAGCTAATATCCACTTATAAGCAGTACATACTATGTTTTTCATTCTGGGATGATTTTTTTTCCTGGTTCTCCATTTACCTGCCAGTTTCATGATGTCATTTTAAAAAAACATCCGAGTAATACTCCATTTTGCAAATGTACAACTTGTTAAAAAAATTATTCTTCGGTTAATGTTTTCAAACATATGCCAAACTCCATGAAAAACCAATGGCCATCCACTAGAATGAAGAGCGTTGTATGGTCTATCAGCCTAGCTATATGGGAATCTTGGTGTAAGATATTTTTTGCTCCTCTTCCTCCAATCTTACTAAACACCCCCAGGACCCTGGAACAGCCAGGGAGATGAGGTAGGTGACCAAATTGCAGATAAGACTCTACCCAAAACTACACAATTGTGAACTTCAGCTTAGGTCCTATAAATTTAGTTTAGGGGAGATTTTTAATACTTGAAAATAAATATCATTATCAAGTTTATACCATTGTAATTGTTACAAATAACCCAGAAAGCTTTGGGGTCTTCATGAGATGCCTTTTGAGCATGGAAAGCAGGAATCCACCTAAGTGGATACACTAAATGGAAGAAGCACCATCTCTCCTTGACTGCACGGCTCTGAGCTAACCCATGAAGGCAGTCAGGGGCATAAGAGTAATGAAGACCCTCTCAGGACTAAGGGTAGAGAAGATATGGAGTGGGACCTAAGATTTGGATGGACCAGGCATCTCTTAGGAATAATGGTGAGAACACACAGGGGATGGTGTCCGTTCTCTGTTGAATGAAAGGTCTTCAGAAGATTGGTCTGGCTAGACTGGATGGTGAGAAGCGAAAGAAGCAGGCTGGGTAGAACAGAAACTAAAGCCAGATGGATGAAGAGTCAAACATCAGGTAATCAGTGTTAGGAGTCTCAAGCACCAAGCCTGGCTTCAACTTAGGCTCTAAACCGAGAGTGTGATGAGTTGGTTTCAATCCAAAGTTCTTGCAAATGAACTCCTTCTTGGGGTGGAGTTATGCCCTTCCCATGTGTTTCTTCTGTGCTCACTGTCTGAAGTCATCACTCTGAGGATATGGCTTGCCTTCCCTTCCCATCCACTCCTTTCCTAGCTTCATCACCAGTTTCTGATCAAGAAGGTAGTTTAGCAGATTATCAAGGTTTGAGGAAGTACATTGTCCCCGACCTAGGCTGGCCTTCTTCCTAGAAGGTTCTTTCACTTGTTCTCCTGGCTGGCTTCTCCTTAGCATCAACGACATTTTCTCAGGCAAAGTCACTACTACCACTGACCACACCAGTCACTGTCTCCACATTCTCCTTGACTGGATACAGTGTCTTCTCCTTCAATTCTGTCAGTTACTGTCTTTATCTACGTAGGGTGTCTTCAGCCAAAAAAAAAAAAAAAAAAAAAAAAAACCCAAGATTGAGCTTTCATACCAGTAAGTAGTAGATACTAAATGAATGGATGAATGAATGATTATAAATGTTCCAAGCTTCAGGCTATCTTCTCTCACAAATTCATAGGTGAGGAAGTTGAACCTTTTCCCAGAAAAGAGAAAACAGGAAAGTAACAGAGTTGCCTCCACCACGCCAGCTGATCCTGCAATGTTGCACTTGAGCGCAATGCATTCTAATGAAAACTCTGGGGAAACGGTTTCAGAGGAATCTATTTTAAAAAAAAAAAAAAATGTCATTTCTACCTAGAGAATTCACCCAACCTTTGAACCAATTTCAAAATGCAGTTCTTTAATGCAGATTTGACAAATTTGAAATCTCTTACACAAAACCGTTTTTTCATCTAATGTATTCCCCCAGCCTGTACCACAGTTTAAGTTATGGGTTTTTAATGGGGTAAAACACTTCTATAAAAAATCATCAATATACCATAACTGCCTCTAAAAAATTGATGAGTTTGGAGCATTGATTCTGTCCCTGAAAATGCCATCCTTGCCCTTGGCACCCTGGGCACTTCTAATAAAAAAAAAGTGGCTAAGGAGGTATAATGAATATCTAATGAACCGTTTTGTATGTCTTTGTGGCTCCTCCAAGTATAAATAAATCAATGAGCCTTACAAAATACATATTTTAGTGGTAAGTTCATAAACAATAATCTTGTTTTTCTACCATGACTTGAATGCTATTCTTTTTATAACACAGCTAAAATTTTTATAGTTTTTATACATATCCATAACCTAGAGCTTTAAGCAGGCAGGCAACCTAACCCATGTATGATTTTTACAATGGCCTTGGGGTATAGAAGCTGGAGAGTGGCATGTAGGAAAGCCAATATAACCATTTTCTAGTCACCAACGTAGGATAAGAAAAAAATCAGTAATGCACAGACTACAAGGCCAGGAGAAGACTTGACCAAACACTGTGGGCTAAATGGAGAACAGAGGTGTGACGGCCACCCCACAGGTCAGGCTCAGTGGGCCATGGCCCTGGTCCCAGGCTAGGTCAGCCAAAGGCAGCCATTGACTGGAAAAATCTCCCGTCAGTATAGTGTGTTCACCTGATCCTTGCCAAAGGTTTTAGTTATATTGTTCCACCCACTTCCTCAACTGGAAATGGGGTAACTGCTTCCCCTCCTGTTGGCTCAGACTCTATGACCCAAAGCTTGGCCTGTCTATCTCGCCGACTTCCCTTCCAGAAGCCAAATATAACCAACCCTTTCCTGGCTCACAGAAAAATTCCAGTCAGACTGCTATGCATGGTGACCAATGGCCCAAGAACCTCTGGCCAACTCTGCCCACAGCCAAAAATAGCAGCCACTAGGTTAGTCCGGGCTGGGAGTTTTGTTTCTCCTGTTGTTGAGACTTCATTGGAAGCTTATTTTATATTTTTGTGTTGAATTTGTTTTTGTTTTTTTTTTTTTTAAAGAGAATGGAGTAACAAGAATTGGCTACTTCAGCTTCCCACATTAGACTCACTGGATCAGCGTAGTCACAGTGGGCCATGAGTGGAAAGCTATTCACCATTTAAAATTGACCACTCATCCACAAGAAGAGAGCTTGACAACAACGCTGTCCAGCATTGCTTTCTGCCTGGCCAGGGTTGTGGTGAGACCCAATTCCCCAGAGAGTCTCATCCTTAGTCCACCTAAAGACAGGCTGTAGACTTAATGGAGACCTTTCTGTGGCTATGCCCATAATGTACCAGGACCTCAGGCATATTTTGTGCTTCTTGGGCTGTTGATGCCCTCCGCAATACTAGAGTGAGACTCTGATTATTCATTTAAAAAAAAATCCAACAACCAAGTCCCCTTCTGATCTGCTTTATGACATGCAAAGCTCTTATCAAGCTGGTTTTTCTGCAGGCCAACAGACACATCTTATTAAGTCTTACCTAGCGGGTGAAGTTAAATTGAAGCATGCTAAAGAGATACAGGCTGAAGAAGATGATTATCTTCTCGATGCCCTGTTTCCAAATGCGATGAATAATAAACAATTTTGCAAAACTATAACCTTCAATTGTCGGATCATCTTTGTACTTCTGTTTCTTCAAAGACAGACTGCTTTCTGGCATTATGCTCCCGTCTAGGAAAATAAAAAAACACTCCCTCAATTTCTCCATGTGCAAGCATACTGCACAAATATATTTCATTTCTTGTCATGTTGTATGCTGTCCCGGAATCAATAAATAATTTATGGGCTTAATGCATTTATCAGCTCTCCTGTTTCACAATAACACCTGCCTGAATAAAAGGGTTCAGTCTTGTAGTTTGCACTGCACACACACATGTGTGCGCACACACACACACACACACACACATACACACACACACACACTTTCCTATATACTCTTGTCTTCTATATTAACAGAAAACAAGCAATGTCTTGGGTGTTTCTCTACCATGAAATTAACTTTGCATCTTATCCATCAAATGAGTGAAATGTGTTAACAGGTCCCCATACTTTGCAGAAGCTAAGAGCTAACAACCTACACCAAAGGAGAGCTTAAGCTGAGAATTTCACATCACATTTTCTGAAGTGGTTTCCCTTCTTTGTTTGTTTGTGGGGGGGGTTCCCCCTTTTGTTTTGTTTTAATTTTTCGGCAAGGAAAGTTTCCATTTTTCCAGGGCTACTTAGACTGTAGAAGGCACACACAGCTTCCAGGTTGTTGAACTTGTGCTATTGAAGTTGCTTCCCTTTTGCAAAATATAGTATTTATCATTAAGATCTGCCTCTGCGCACCTAGCAGTGCCAAGTGTGGTACCAGGTGCATGCGGTTGGCAGGACTCACCTCTACTGCCACCCACAGGCTCCAACTTGGATTCAAGCATGTCATCACTCACACCCTTGTGGCAGCCGCATCTTGGGGTGCCACCATTATGACGACAAGCAGCAGGCAAGAGCACAAGAGGCAGCAGCTGCTTCAGGGAAAGTCAGGTGACTGCACCTGGTTAGTGCCTATCCTATCGGCTCTGCTCCACTGCCTGCCCCCACCCCCTTCCCTTTTGGAAGGCTTTAGTGTTTAATTATGCCATAAGAGAATCACTATCCTGATAGATTCTTAGAGGAAGGAATCTCAAAATGAGTCAAGCCTACTCATTTAAAAGACAAGGAAATGGAATGCCATGTGGGGGAGATGGAAGCAGGAGAGCAAGGGTTACAGCCTTGGCTAAGATTGCACAGGTCATCCTTTGCAGAACAGAGACAGAGATTAAGAATTTGTGGTCGAGCAGCAATGCTTTTTCCACTGCACTAGCAGCTGCCCAGCACTCTCTAGCTCAGTTCATACTGCAAAGTACATTTGATGTCATGACCCTACGGGTATGCATACATGTAACTGCCAAAAAGGTTTCCCAAAACAACACTTGCCTTTGCTATGTGGTGCTCTTTAGTTTTCTGTTGCACCATCCTCATTTTGGGTTATTCCTGAACTCGCTTAATGGAATGTATATTAAATTGGGAACAATACAGAGATTTCCATGATATCTACTCAAAGACAACATACAAATTTTTTCTATGTTTTTGTACATTTACCAAACGGTGCTTTTTCTTTGCTGGGATAAAATGTTTGAAGATGTTGAGGCTTGTACTTTGTATTGCCCACTGGATACATCTACCATTGGATACATCTACTACTGGATACATCTACCATTGGATACATCTACCATTGGATACATCTACCATTGAATATATCTACCATTGGATACATCTACCATTGGATACATCTATTCCATGTCTAAGTGTAGGGAGCCATTCAGCCACTCCTTAAAGACGGCATTGACCAACTCAGCTGTACTGGCATAAACAACACTTAATTGGCGTTAGGCAGTGTCAGCTGTGGTTTGATCTTGTGCCCCAGCGAGAGCCACAGGGCAGCCCGAGATCACCTGGTGTCTGAGCTCGAGCCATGGGGCAGCTCGGTGATTGGCCAGGACAGGGTATAAATAGGCTGCTCGAGGTGGGGCCATTTGCCATTTGCCATTTGCCATCATGCTCTGCTAAGCTGTAAGTGCATCGAGTTCCTGAGTAAACCGTTGGGGGAAGAAACCTGTTTGTCTTGTGTCTTATTCCCGCTGGATGGGGACGGCATCTAAGGAAAAGGGTTTCAGATTAGATGTAGCACTGGGTTCCTTCCAGTATAACTTGTCACACATCAAGTCTGGAACAATCTCCTTGTCTAATCTCTCCTCAGTCCTGAATGGCAGGGTAATCTGGGAGATAAAACTGGACATAGAGCCAGGCCCTTGGCTTTAGTCCTGGCTGTAGTTAAAAACTAAATGTACAAATTTCCGTGAGTTTTCTCTGGTTTGCTGCACCTCATCTGAAAGCCAAGTTGTTGCTAATTGACCAAGTTCTGAGAAGTGGATGAGATAATGCAATTTAAAGCAATAGACAGCTCTGTACACAAGACCAGTCCTAGCATAGCAATGATGATCAAGTCTCGCATTTCAAAGAAGTACAATGTCTCGAGATGTTTCTGCGTTTTCATCAGAACACCTGCAGAGTACATACTTGTCTTAGTCAGGGTTTCTATTCCTGCACCAACATCATGACCAAGAAGCAAGTTGGAGAGGAAAGGGTTTATTTGGCTTACACTTCCATACTGCTGTTCATCACCA